>JBCFYV010000678.1:0-58297 GCA_039000515.1 Timema cristinae
TACTAGTCATTACTCTTTCTTTTTTTCCTTGAATCCAAAGCTTGATTTTACCTTTGAATTAGAATCTTAAGGGGGGGGGGGGGGGGGGGGGAAATGTAAGAAGTTAACTTTCTCGAATTGGTGTTTTTTCCTTAATTTCTTATTTGTTCACATTAATTTTTTAGTTGTTATAGAAAATAGAAATTGTAAATAAATTATAATATTTACAATGTGAATTCACTTTAGTTAAGTTTTAAATTAGTGATCTGGAGTTTGGCTTTTAAGTTTGTCTTTTAATTTTGTTGGCTGGACCACTGGTAAACTTTTCAAGAGTTAAATTATTCCAAATTCAAACAAAAATTATATTTTGTTCTTGAATCTGAAATTTGTTTGAATCCTGAATCTAAATATCCTTTCATAAAAACTAGTTGTCAGGTTCATTATTTTATGATGTTTCTGATCCAGGTTTCTTCTCTTGGCGCAACACAACCAACGGTTCTTGGTTCATCCAAGCGCTGTGCGCCGAGCTTAAGGCTAACGGTGCCCATCTCGACATGTTGACATTGCTGACGTTTGTGTGCCAACGAGTGGCCCTGGATTTTGAGTCGAACACGCCAGGGGATGTCAAAATGCACCAGCAGAAACAAATTCCTTGCATCACCACCATGCTCACCAGACTCATCAAGTTCACGCCCAAATGAAGACCAGATCTTTCTGACCATTACACGATACAGGAGTTTGATCTCGACCAAGTGCACTCATAATACCTCCAAGCGAATCTCCTAAATATGCACTCTCTTCATTTTGTTCCCTTAGGTTAGATATTTTTAAGTTGTTCACAGCCATTAATGTCATTCAAGTTAGAAACAGTTTAGAAATAAAATTTTGATCTGGAAGTTCTCTCAGGGAAAACATCCCATAGTCATATATGGTCAAACTAGATCACACAGCCTCCCCTATAATGTTCGGTTGAGCTAGAAAACAGTAGCGGGTGGGGTTATTATTATATTTCTCAATGTGAAATGAGTCGGAACTTATGACAAGATAGCTCTCTAAAATAATAGTGACTTGGTGCAAAACTGTGTTAGTAGAACAACAATAATTCATATAGGTTTATAATCAAAATTCTATGACATATTTTTATATTATCAAGTGTACTTTGTATAGCATTTACATTATTTTGTTAAAAATAGGATTAGTTTTTGTGAACTTTTACTAAAACTCTTGGAGAATACACAACAGAGTTTTTTTTTACTTTATATATAATATTTTTTTTTAAACTCATAAATATCAAGTATATTTTCATTTTGAGATTTATACAGGAATTTTAATAAGATCCCTGGCTTTAATTGACTTTACTCCAATGAGCTTATATTTGTGCTAATATTATTGTATATTAGGTTTGTGCAAAGCTTCAAAAACTTTGAATTTGCTTAAAAAAAATATTAAATAACTTTGTTTAACAATGAGTTGGCCCAATGGATAAATAATTTTATAATAAAGGAATTTGATAAAACTAAAGAAAAAGGAAAAATAAACTACTAAGAGTAAATTTGATGAAGAAAGCCCCCCCTAGGGAAAGAGGATTGCCTTTATCAAACACAAAAAAGAAAGAAGAGAATACAAATAACACAAACATTGGATTACTCCATTTTGAATTTAAAGGACTGTTAGAAACACATTGTGCCAACTGTTTTTGGGAGTAAAGATACATTTCTTGGCTGTGGTTAGTATTTATATAGACCTATTTTAAAATAATAATAATTATTATTATTTGAAAAATGTTAATCTTATAGAAAGAAACTATCTTCTATTGAGGCCTGGTGGTAATTTTCCATTGGTGGGCCAGTTCCCACTATCTAAGTTGAGAACTTTTGCACTTGTTTGGGAAATGCTCTTAATATTTTGGTGGTGTGGCAGATTTGAAAGTCCTGGTTGTGGGTACCAGTATGAATGGGTACAGGCTTGTCCAGATCTTTGTGGTTTGTGTCAAAACGATGATTGTTCATTCACTATCTAAGAGAACCTGTAGTAAGGCCTATATACTATGAATCACATGATTTTGTATTCCAATTTGGTAACTTTGCTATTTAAGGATGTAGCTGGTGATGGCTTCCACATGTGCTGCAACGGGTGCTACCGCAGGGGTATTAACCTTGGTAGTCTGTTTTTCTTCTTGGATTCTCTTGGGGTCAGGAAGTTTGGAATGGACTAGAATATTGTGGAGATTGGGTGGCCATTTGAAAGTGACTCTTGGGGTTGAACTAAGAAAGTTTTGAGTCTGGGTGAAACTGGTTAGGAATTTGTAACCACTTTTAAGGATGGTGTTGATACGTTGTAGACCAGGATGGTATTGTGTTATGACGAGGGATATCCTAAACACTTTTTGGAGGGTCATAGTCATCCCTAGAGAGTGCTCTGGGGATTTGGATGTCTATTAAAGGCTTGGGGTAAACTGTTTAGGAAAGCCGTGAAGAGTTGTTTACAATATTCAATTAAATCATCAGGTTCTGAACAAATCCGTTTGGCTCGGATGGCAAGTCTGAATGGTAGAGACCTTTTTGTGTATGAAGGATGGCTGCTATGGTAGTGGAGGTATTGTTGGTGATTGGTGGGTTTTAAATGTACAGTGGTGCGAATTTGGTTGTTTTTGAGGAACAGATTCACATCAAGGATTTATGAGTGAGGCCAGACCATGAAAATTTTGTCGTTGTAGCGAAGCCATAGATAGGGTTTGATGGGCTGAAAACGTATAAAGCGTTCTTCTAATAGTCCCATGTATAGATTTGCATATGAAGGAGCCATGCGTGTACCCATAGCTGTGCCCTTTATTTGTAGGTAGTGTTCGTCTAGAAAACGAAGGTTGTTGAATTGAAGGATCATTCTAGCCAGCTCCACCTGGAAAGAAGTGGTAGGTTTAGACCCAGGAGGTCTGTGCTCTAACAAATGCTCCATTGCTGACAGTCCATGCACATGAGGGATGTTAGTGTAGAGCGCTGTGACATCAATAGTGATCAGAAAACAGTTTGGTGGAAGGTTTTTAATTTTGTGAATTTTTGTCTAAGAAGTGTTTTGTATCCTATATGAATGAGGGAAGTTGTTTTACAAAGGGTTTTAGGTGTGAATCAACCTGGGATGAAATTCTCTCAATTGGAGAGCCACAACAAGATACAATCGAACAACCAGGCGGAGGTTTAATTTATTTGTGGATTTTAGGGAAGAAGTTCATTGTGGGAGTTTGAGGTTTTTGTGGAAAGAGAAGTTGAATTGCGTCAGTGGTGAGATTCTGCCGGGGACCTTGACGTTGTAGGAACTCTTTAATCTGCGTGTTGTGATCTTCAGTTGATCTTCTGTGAGTGGTCTGTAGATGGAGTGGTCGGATAGCTGACTTTGTGCCTCTGTGATGTAGTCAATACAATTCAAGATGACTGGTGGAGTCCTTGTCAGCTGGTAGGATAATATAGTTTTTATTCTTTGATAGATTTTTGTTCGTTGGTGTTAAGGTTCCGTTTAAACGGTAGTGTCTTCAGGAAGAGCGGATTGGCAATATTGGAAAGTAGGTAAGTGATGAACTTCCAAAGGGTGTTCAGAGGGTAGTGGTGGGGGGTCCCAGTCTGAAGTTGGCTTGAACTATGACCTTACCAGAGCTGGTAGTGTAGGATTTGTTTTGCAAAAGAGAAAAATCTTGGAGTGTGAGCATAGGAAAGGACATCGTGAACTTTGAATATTCATTGGCTTTGACTTCTCTTTAAAAAATCTCCTGCTTTGATAAATTCAAAGCTTCACTAGTTAAAAATGTAAACACTAGGTTCAATTTTTGTTATTCCATATTATGATGTATTTCAAATTAATCTTCACTGAAAAAAATACTTGATTTATCAGCTTAGGTCACAGTTTGACAATAAAGTATTCTGTAAATGATATGTAGTATTTTAAGTTTGATGAATACACACTAAATACATAGAGTGATATTTATAGATTTTTAAACATTAAACAATAAAAAAATTCAAACTTTGGTTCAGGTGTGAAAATATTTCACATTTAATTCAGCTTTACTTTAAATCAAAAAGGGTTTTTTGCACATTCCTATTGTATACATTATGGCCCCAACTCTTAAATCTGGCAGTGAAATTATTATACACCACTCTAAAAAAACTATTTCAATTATTCAAAAAACAAGTTTTTTTTAAGGTTGATTTGGTTGGTGGTACGTGAGGGATGGACACGCATGACTTTGCAGACGTATCTTAAGAACATAATCAATTTTAAGGTTGTTTCTTTTTTAGTTTGAAATAATAACAGTGTAGAAACAGAGTACAATAATGTAAAGTAAATGAGAAGGAAGCCAACCTGAAAGAATAGTTAGGTTAGGCCTGGATAGAAACACTTTTCTCTATTCATTTCTTATTACACTTTTACATTGCCACTTCTTCAAACTTCCACATTTGCACATGGCTTAGAATTTTTGGAAATATTCCTTTTTCATATGAAGAGTGTTATTAAAAACACAAATAAAGATGATCAACAAGCATGTAGTTTTATGATATCTTTCTATGTGTTTTTAATGTCTCTCTTAACATGAAAAAGTAATATTTCTGAAAATTCAAAATAATGTGTAACTGAGGAGGTTTGAAGAAATGCAAAGTGTAAAAGTGTAAGACGAAATTAAAAGATAAATGTGTTTTTATTCAGGCCTAACCTAACAATCCTTTCAGACTGGCTTACTTTACATTATTGTACAGTATTTTTACACTGTCTTATTATACATTTCCAAACCGTCAGGTAATCATTCGTTTTATTAGTTTAAAATAAATAACTCTTTTGTGCACAGTAAAAAATTTATATTAACATTTATTGCTTTATGTTTATTTAGCTTCATTATAAGTTGCCACCACAATAATCTAAAAGAAAACAAAATCATAGCTTACCGCCTCTTCTCTTACCATATCATGTTTCCTACCTGTGACAAGGACCCCTAACTTTGAAACTTGTGAAAATACTCGCTAGCGGGCAAACTCACAAATCGCAGGCTGTACCAAAACCGAGCTAATTTTGAAAGTTTTCTACTGTCGTGTGAGTCTGTGTAGCTTTGTTTCGCTTGCGAATGAATTTTCAATCTGACACCACTGTAAAACTATGACGTGCCAAAGGATTGAAGTGATGGGATGCCACAACACTCCATTGTACAAGATACATAACTGAAAGTAAACACTATTATTGTATTGAGTGCATCATATACAACAATTTGTTTAATTTTATTAGGAAACCATCTTCCAGTTGTTTTGCATCTAAGTTTGTTGTCTCAAAATGTTCTCAGGTTATATCAGTATAAAAATTAAACCGTTGTTATGCTCAATATCCACTTTAGCTCACTTGATAGCGTACTTGTCTCGAACTCAGAAGTTCACAGGATCTATCTCACTTCGAATCATTTATTTTAATATTTTTTTGTCTGAATTTAAATCACATGTTAACAATTAGAATTCAGTAAAATATTTTATTTTCACATCTATTTTTTTTAAACATAAATATGCCCTAAAGGTTTTTATTATGTAAATAATAATTAGCTTGCTTATAGCCTTATAATTAGATATGTACATTTTTATGTCATAAAACCCATTAATTTAATTTTTAAATAATCACCTACATTCAAAATTTCAAAAGAATGTACTGTTTTTAATTTACTAACTTATTAAATAATTTTTAAAGAAGAATATTATGGTAGTCTACGTAGACTCAAATACCTTGTATACTTCTATAAAAAATATTTAAAACATTATATGGTTACCAATACAATTATTTAAAATTAAAGTGTTTTATTTTTCAGTCTGATAAATAAAAAAATTGGACATGACAGAATTTGAACAAGCAAACTCTAGTTTATGAGAATGCCACTCTACCAACCAACTCAGCCAAATTGACGGTTAAATAAATTTGAAAAAATCAAGTAAATTATTATAATTTCACCCAAACAAATATTTTTATTGAAGTATTAAATAAAATGTACAAAGCAATCATATTTTTTTCTTCTGTAAGCCTATTTTGTACAATGGTAGGTTTATTTAAACAAAATCACTCTCATGAGGTTGCAACCAAAGAGAGGGATGGTGTCCATTTTGTTTTAATACGCTCTACTCTACAGACAAGCTTGTATCGCATGGTGTGAGGCTGGCGAGTAGAATCGCTCGCTATTCAATACTGTGATGTCAGTTTTCACAGTGCAGTTGTTTAAAAAAATTAGGGTTTGTGGGATTGTGTGCGAGATGGGATAAATATGCTAGCGACTCACTACTTGCACATTTCAAAATTAGGGGTCAAGATCAATGCAATGAATTCTTCCCACATTTTTCCTAATTCCCTAGGTGGGTTTTCTTCATTAAATTTACTCTTATTAGTTTACTTTTCCTTTTTCTTTAGTTTATCAATTTCCATTATTATAAAAAAAATTACTTTTCCACCCTTGTTACATGTCTGCACCATCTCAGCCTTGCTTCCTCTACCAACTCATATATCCTCTGTACTCCAACTATTGCCCGGACAACTTCATTCCTAATCCTGTTTCTCCTTGTGACGACTAGCAGGCGCCTCAAAAACTTTGTTCTCATGGCCTCCACTCTCCTGATCTCTACTTCCTATTAGGTAGGCGTATTAAATTACTATGGTAAGTTTTTATTTATTTTTTGTTGGTTCTCAACAATATAAACATATTTAGAGCTATTATATTTGGAAGAAGGTACAGGAAAGGCGGATAAAAACTCATAAAAGGGACAAACAAATATGGCTTTTACAATGAAAAGAAGAACACAGTTCACACTTTACATTGCTGCCATTGGGCACAGAGGTAATGGTTGCCTCTTAAAGAAAATCGATCGTCACTGCCAATCCCCTGACCTAGGTTTCATTCTATTGGAACTCATAAGGGGGGAGTGAGAAATGTGCAATGTCACTTCCTGTAAGAGAGGGGGGAAAAAAGAGGAGAAAATGGAAAATTGTAAAGAATGATAGGAACATCTTAAGGTATAATATAAAGGACAAATACAGGAAAGGGATATTTAATGAAATGGATTATGTGTTTTTTCTAGTTGTTGATGTTATAAATAAACCAGGATTGCCACCCACTAGGAAAATGGAGAAGATTTGTGTCTGGCAGAGAAAAAAAATAGAACAGGGAAAAAATGTAACTTCGCAAAAAAAAAATTAAATAATGTGCAGTTCCAGGTTTTCAATATTAGGTTTTTGCATATAGAAACAAGTATGCCGCTTGAATTTGTTTTATCCTCCTTGCTGAACATTAGAAATGTGCATCAGCCTCTTGAACTTTATTGGGTTTTAAACACAGATCATACAATTTCAATTGTTTGAACTTTATGTTGAATGAAATTTAATTTCTCTATACTTCATTTGAAGTTGTCTTGGATGATTGGATTTCTCCAGGAAAATAGTAAGTTGTGGTGAGGCTGTAAATTTACATTTGCATTTAATGTCTATGAACTTGTATTAGACCATTGTGATATTTCCTGTAAAACTCCTGCTTTATACACAGGGCATATTATGTTGGTTTTAATTTGTGTGTTTGTGCACGTGTTTTTGTTGTTTTTTGTTGAAGTGCTGTTAACAAAGATTAGTGTTTTATATGCTCTTTGGTGTCTGAAACATTATTTTAATAAGGGTGTCCAGTGAACTGGAAAACCAGAAATTTATTTGCATTGTCAGGGAAAAGTCCAATAATGTTTATGTATTTACTAAAAAATCATCTCACTTTTGTTTACAGTTGTCGAAATAACATTAGTCACATTAATAAACTCTATAGATCTCTTTTAACTCAGTTGTCCCAAATGATCATACTAATCTCAATTCTGAAAAGTCAACATGTGAACTTTGTGCCGACTTTCCACCCCTTCACCGCATGTCACTATCCAATGTTGAGTCATGGTTATGCACATGCTGAACTGAGTCGGTGGTGTGTCTGTCTACCGAGTTAAGTGTCCCAGGTTTAATTTAAAATTATCATTGGTGAGATGTGGGTTTTACCCTTTCACGGTGTTACATTAATGGCTGGGGACTGGATGTTGTGCCTTTCCTAGTCTTAAGTTAGATTATAAGGCATAAGCTGGAAACAGTAATCGAGGTAAAGTAAAAAAGTGCTGGAATGAACTTTCAAGTTTTTTATGCCATAGGTAACTATTCTCAAACTGAAAACACCTATCAGGAAATTATCCTCGCCAGTTGATCTAAAATGGAATTTACTGTAAATTTAAATTTTCATGAATCTCAAGTAAGTACAAAATAAAAAAAAAGCCTCAAGCCCAACATTCCAAATTTCTGTAAGAGTACTTTATTCCAAAATATTACTCAGCCATTTTGGTTAAAAAATTAAATAACAATTTTGAGCAATTGTGCTTCTAATGTAGTTGAAAACAGCAATGTAAAGATCTGACTTAAAGCTGAATTAGGTTGAATATTTCAGCATGCTTAATTTTAATTTGTCAGTTAAGTTTTATTAAGGATGTAAATGCTTACAAAAACTACAAGAATACAATTTACAAGTTAAAAGTAAATATTTTTACACTTTTTAAATATAAAGGGTTTCATAAAGATAGTAGTTTGGCTTGTAAATTCTAGTGCAATTGTTAGAAAGTATTTACAATTTAGCAAGTTAAATGTTAATACAGTCCTCATTGTTACAGCAACCAAAAGTACACTAATCCTTTTAAAATGATGTTTGACAGGTATAGTTAAATATCAGTTATTTAAAAAAATAGATATGGACATTCTTTGGGGCACTTCCTGAATAAAGATTAAGAAATCAATTAAACATTGAAAGGAGGATAGAAAGGCAAGGCCTAAACGCTTACCAGACAATTGTAGGCCTCAAAGTTCACAATTAAAAACATAAAAAACAAGCAGACTCAGACAATTGGAAAGTCCTATAGGCTATGACTTCTCCACAGAAAATATACCAGCTACAATACAACTACTGTATTGCTGAATACATTGGCCTCACCAGAGGAACACTTGGACACCATTTTGATACCAACCACGACCACCCTGACAATCCAGCAATACTCATGCCAAAATACATAATTCAGATTTTGACTCATGCTACAGTACTAGAGTTATACAAACCCTCCCCAATAGTTGCAATGCTCTGAGTTAAGAAAAATACACTATTTAGATTTTCATGTTATGTTATGTGAATGAAAAGATTTCTTTACCAATGTAAGTAAATAGGTGTTATGACTTTATAAATTTATATATTTTTTTAATATGAAATTATTTACCATAAAAGGTTTTTTGAAAAATGCATTCAATATGTGTAGGCTTAAATATTTATTTATGAGGTAAGCAATATAATAAATCTTGCTGTAAAGTAAGCAATAATGGCCCAATAATATTTAATGTATATCAAATAAAAATTCCTCTAATAACTATTTATAATAATATATATTCAAAACTTGATTTTCTTGTATAAAACAGTACATATAGATTAAAATAATATAAAAGTCAAAATAATCGCTTCATAAATAGAGGTTTGGCGAATTTTATTGCAAACCCTTACAAAAAAAAAAGTTTGGCATTCTTCACACACAAAACCTAACAGGCCTCTGGCATTCTTCGCGTGTGAATACTGGAATAGGTGGGACACTAAAAGGGTTAAGAAATAAAATAAAATTGTGGACTGTAGTATATTAATTAATTTTCTTTTCGATAATGACCTGTCTCTATACACCCTCATCATATGTCTATAAACATATACATGTCACTTAAAATGTCTACACAAGTGATTTGTCCATTTAAGTAGTATCCTGAACTAATTATATACAAATAACTCCCTAAAATTGCACTTTTGGAGTATTCCTTATTTATAAATGCTTGTAAACTACAAGTAGCTTTATGAAACCAAAC
The DNA here is from genome assembly GCA_039000515.1 of Timema cristinae. Lineage (NCBI taxonomy): Eukaryota > Metazoa > Arthropoda > Insecta > Phasmatodea > Timematidae > Timema > Timema cristinae. The sequence goes on from JBCFYV010000678.1 coordinate 9,886, forward strand.
TATATTATACTTGTAAAAAAATATGTATATTTGTAAAATTTCACTTGTAACAAATGCTAACTTGTAGTTTAATGAGTTCTTACAGGTTAATTCTCTTATAAATTGTAGATTTGTAGCATTATGAAAGAAACTACAAGGTTTCAAAGCAAGTGTTATAAACCATTTTTTAGTTTAAGGAAATTGAATGTTAACAAATAGGGTGAGTTCCCCCCAATATGGTAATTTTGAACCAATCATCAAATTTATAATACCTATTATCATTCAATTTATTTTACAAGCTGCACTATGGAATATGAAGAATATTTCCCAAGCATAATATTCTGGGAACAATCCAAGGTTGAATTTTTACATTTTTTGTACAATTTGGTAAATAAAATTATTCTTAAAAGAGTGTTTTAATGTATCTACCCAACAAATATTGCCTTGAGATCCTTCTACTTGACACCTTAATACCGTCTTAGTTTAGATATGAAGGCAACTAATGCCCAAATGTAAACCATGCTTATGTGTATTGAAAATATCTTGAACTAAGTGTGTGCAAAACTTTGAAAAAAAATATCAGCTTCGAAAACTATGATACCTTTGTCAATAAAAAATATTGACAGTAAAATACTCCAATTATGTTCAAATATTCCCCTTTTGAGTTGTTGCAAATTGAAAATCATATTTTAAAAACTGAAATAATTAATTACACATCGTGATCATTAAATTTATCACATTTGAATTTAATATTACAAAAAATCATGCAATAATACATTTTCTAAGTTATTTTAGTCATGGTTGCCACTAATTTATAACATTTGAGATTCCCTGACATTTCAGGTTTTCCAGACAAAAATATAATATTTCTAACAACTCAATTTAATGTGGCGGGAATGAGAAAGGTAACTTAGATGCACGCGCATTAGCATGATGAAAGAATGGGTAAATCACCCCAAATGCACCTAACTGGGATTCAAACCTCAACCTTCCTGTCATTACATGCAATGGAAGTAGTCTATGTCCCAACTCCATATTAATGATAACCACATTTACTAAAGATAAAAAAAACTTTAGGGCCTAGGCCTATCATAAATAAATTTATTTTTTATTTGTTTATTTGAATCTTGTTTTTGGAGTATGGATGCACTTGCTTTAAACACATTTATACAGAACATTTTATCTCTAGTTGTAAATTGTGGATGGTTAAGAGGCAACGCTTTGGACTTCAAAACAAATACCTACGCATGTCATTTTAGAATTGAGAAACACTAAAAAAGATTTGTATTTGAGTATAAAGGCACAAAACTGAAAAAGCGAATTTGCAATGCTTTTGATGTGTTAAATAAACAATTTTGCTATAACACCATAACATAATGATTAATTAAAACATTATTTTGTAAAAATTGACTTAGAAATGATATAGAAAATAATGATAAAGCACTGTTTTGTCAGTATTTTAGAATTAAGAATACAAAAGATCAAATACCCGCATGCTATTATGTGTCATATTGAAGGCTGTGCAGACACTTTCTCACAACTAGAATGGTGACCACAGCACATACGCTGATGTTTACACATGCACAAATGTTCTTGGATTATGTAATGCTACAATATAGCAATAGTTTTCACTGTGAAGTTTATGTATTACGATCGCAATTTTAATTAATTAATATAAAGAAAAACAAAGTGAAAATAGGTTGTTAGCAAAATAGACGAACGCTTTCAAAAATTTGACTTTATATTTTTAAAATTCATCATTTTTAAGAAATTTGAAAAACTACCTTACTTTTCTGGTTTTACAGACTGGCGTCAGCCCTGTTGGTGCATAAGTTATAAAAATTAAGCATAGTGTAATATTTTTTCAAGCATAAACATTTAATAAAAAATATTCAAACTTTGTTTCGGCTTTAACAATATTTCTTATATTTGATTAGAGTTTTTGTGTATTACTTTTATTTCCTCTATTGTTGAAAAGAAAATTAGCTCCTACCATTAGAAAGATCTAGATGTAGATGGAAGGTTAATATTAAAATGGACTGAAAGAGATAGGGTGTATTGAGGGGGAATGGATATAACTATCTCAATATAGAGATAGGGTGTAACGAGGTGGAATGGATAGAACTAGCTCAAGATAGGGATAGGGTGTAATGAGGTGGACTGGATAGAACTAGCTCAAGATAGGGACAGGGTGTAATGAGGTGGACTGGATAGAACTAGCTCAAGATAGGGATAGGGTGTAACGAGGTGGACTGGATAGAACTAGCTCAAGATAGGAATGAGTTGGAATGAAATATAATTAACTCAAGATAGGGATAGGGTGCAATGAGGGTGACAGGATAGAACTATATCAGGATAGGGTGTAATGAGGGGGACTTGATAGAACTAGGGTGTAATGAGGGGGACTGGATATAACTAACTCAAGATAGGGATAGGGTGTAATGAGGTGGACTGCAGGGCTAATATTACCATTTGACACAAAGTTAGTTGCTACTGTTAGTTAGCTTCACTTTCGAGGAAAAGATAGCGTTTGGGTTATTATGACCACCACACTTTGTATCGTCCGCCGGTTTTAGCTTCGACTTTGCTTATAGCATCAACGCAGAGAATAAAATCAGTTTGTGTCAATAGTTGTCAACACATTCCCAAAGAATATTATCTTTCATGACGTTCAAGGCTAGAAGTTCGGCAGTTTATTTGAAGAATGCTGGTATTCATGACTAAATATTATTCATATGTTTTATTTTCCCAAACAGCTGATCACAAGTCCCATTATTTGCAAGAAAGATTTAACCTAGCTTAATTTAATAAATCTCTTGCGTCATTTTGTTTGCCTACGGTTTGAAATGAAATAATACTAGGCCTACATTATTCAATACACACAACATATTTTAGTCAAAAAATCATAATTTGAAATATGCATTCAAATGGTAATGTCACACGGGGAAAAAATTAGTATTAGACATTGGCTAATAAAGAAACAATGTCTTTTGTAATATGTATGCTTTATTCTTCATATATTTGTGCTGATACTTAAATCAGTGTAATATGTTGTGTGAAGATCTTAGGAAATAAAGCTAGTTATTTAAAGTTGATTAAAGCGTTCAAGAACTCCCAAATATAATTTTTACATTGATTATTTTCTACAACTTAATATTGTGCTGAACTATTCCACATCCACAATAACCTACACGTCCAATACCACCACAAGAAAAACAAATATAACCAATAAAAAATTAGTTCAGAAAATAATTATAGACAGCGAAATTTGTTTTTAAAAATTAAAACGAAGTTGTAAAAGTATAATTTCATTTCTCTATCAAACAGAAAAAAGTGTGCATAGGCCTAGACCCTACAGTCTAGAGCAAATAGACCTAAGCTTGAGGAAGTACACGATTTTTCTCAGGAAAAACCTCGTTTACACGTTTTGTTTAAGGCGCTTCAGATTCTAAAAAACAATTTGTGTCAAAAGCACAGAGCGGGGCCCTGATAGAAAATTCAATTCTCTATCCAAATATATAGGTGTGCATAGGCCTAGACCCTACAGATCTGAGCAATTTGACCAAAGCTTGAGGAAGTACACAAACTTTTTCAGGAAAAACCTCGTTTACACGTTTTGTTTAAGGCGGTACAGAATCTAAAAAACAATTTGTGTCAAAAGCACAAAGCGGGGCCCTGATAGAAAATTCAATTTTTTACCTAAATATATAAGTGTGCATAGGCCTAGACCCTACAGATCTGAGCAATTTGACCAAAGCTTGAGGAAGTACACGATTTTTATCAGGAAAAAACTTGTTTACACGTTTTGTTTAAGGCGCTACAGAATCTAAAAAACAATTTGTGTCAAAAGAACAGAGCGGGGCCTTGATAGGAAATTTAATTCTCTATCCAAATATATAAGTGTGCAAAGGCCTAGCCCCTACAGATCTGAGCAATTTGACCAAAGCTTGAGGAAGTACACGATTTTTCTCAGGAAAAACCTCGTTTACACGTTTTGTTTAAGGCGCTACAGAATCTAAAAAACAATTTTTGTCAAAAGCACAGAGCGGGGCCCTGATAGTAAATTCAATTCTCTATCTAAATATATGTGTGCATAGGCCTAGACACTACAGATCTGAGCAATTTGACCAAAGCTTGAGGAAGTACACGATCTTTTTAGTAAAATCCTCATTTAAACGTTTTGTTTAAGGCGCTACAGAATCTAAAAAACAATTTGTGTCAAAAGCACAGAGTGGGGCCCTGATAGGAAATTCAATTTTCTATCTAAATATATAAGTGTGCATAGGCCTAGACCCTACAGATTTGAGCAATTTGACCAAAGCTTGAGGAAGTACACGAACTTTTTCAGGAAAAACCTCTTTTACACGTTTTGTTCAAGGTGCTACAGAATCTAAAAAACAATTTGTGTCAAAAGCACAGAGCGGGGCTCTTATAGGAAATTCAATTATCTATCTAAATATATAAGTGTGCATAGGCCTAGACCCTACAGATCAGAGCAATTTGACCAAAGCTTGAGGAAGTACACGAACATTTACTCCTTCACTAGCAGTTTACAGAATGTAGGCTCCCCCCCCACCCCCCCCAGCCCCTTGAGATGATATTTATTTATTCATAGCCTTCAACTTTGAGTTCATCATGTCGTGAAATAGAGTCTTAAGAATATAGTTTCGCATCTTACACCAATAAGTAAAATATCGTCTTAATGAGATAAGAGTTCTGAGTTTGATTCCTAGCATGACAGGAAAATTAATGATTAATTGAATATGTGTGTCCCCTTTCAAAGTGATGAAATTGACGGGCGGGGTTTATAAGTTAATTGATAAAGGCGTGTGACCTGCCTCGGTGGTCGCACGGTCTAACGCGCTTATCTCGTGTTAGACTAAACTGCCGAGGACAGGGAGATCGGGATGGAATCCTGGCCGGGTGCACCGTGGCTGCTTTTTACTACATGGTTCCCCATTCTCCCCACGAAAATGTGGGTACACTTCCTAATTACACAAACCACATCACAAAGTCCATCAGCGTAATTTGTACATAGCCGTATAGCCCGAACTGGTCGTAAGACGCGGTGGTAAAGAAAAGTCTTATGCGGACAATTAGTCGCTTCAGAAATAATAATAGGACTCAAGACTTTGTTGTCTATTATATTCTATTTAAAATCGAACCCCCTTTATTATTGTTAAATTCTACTTGTTGAGCACTATGGAGGTTCACAAACTTGACCATCGCCCGTATTTAACATTGTCATGACGATGCAAAAAACAAAAATCTTTGAAACAAAAAAAGGCTTTAAAAATATTTTAAAGATAAGTTATAACACTTGGGATTATTTTTATTGAACTTTCATGTTTATTTTAATACCTCTACAAATTGTACATATTTTAAATTTTATTTCTTTAATTTATTACAATAAAGGTAATGCTATTTGTTGTTTTCTTTCTCAAAACCTTAACCAAATAGTAATATTGTTCCCACACGTATTACTATCAATTTGTGTAATACTCTTATGTACTAGTTAGGAAAATGGGCTAGGGATGAGGTATGTGTAACTTGGAGGAAGTGCACCAGAATTTGCTTAGAGTAGGAAACCATTTAGGGGAAACCATCCTCAGTACACCCGACCTGGTTCAAACCCTGATATCCCGTCCGCGGCAGTCTAATCGAACATGAGATTAGCGCGTTAGACCATGCAAGCACCAAGACGGGTAAAAAATTATTTTTAAATATAAATTATTAAGGTGGATATAAAAGATGCGTTTTAGGTCAAAACCATAATTGGTACCGAGGGCCGGTGGGATCCTAGTTTTCGATGAATGACAGAACTCCTAGCTGCACTCATGGTTAAATTGAATAATGAAGGGATTTTGAAAATAATGATTTGGTTTAAAATGGTTATCTGGGAAGTGTTTGTATTTTATTTTTCTGGAAAGTTTATTTAGCACCGCGTCTTACTACCCGCCCTATGGCCTAATTAAACTATTAGTTTAGGAATGAAGTAGGTATGATTCAGAGGAAGTGCGCCCACATTGGTATGAAAGGAGAGTGTGAAACCATTTAGGGAAAAACCTTAAGTTGACATACACCAAGCCAGGCCCAGGATATTATGCCTGATCTGGCAAGCCAACAAGACTATTATCAGCTTGACAATTAGATCGCGCGTGCCTGTCTATGTGGGCTTGGGAAAAGAAACAAAGAACGAATAAAAGAAATAGATTTAGAAATTAAAAATTAGTTTACAATGATTCTTAAGTAAGTTTGTTATTAATTTAACCTAATATTAGCAAGATCTGTATAGTAAGATGTCGAGCCCAAAACTGTTTTGGGTATATTATTTAAATAGATATAATGAAATGTACTAAAAGAGTAATGAAAATCGTTATAAACAAAAGTAATTTGATATGATTGGTTTTAAAAGTCAAAAGAGTTAAATTGTAATTGTAATGGGTATAATACAACTTGTCATTTTGGCTGGCAATAGTTTACGACACTTTTTCAATTGCTTGCTTTAGTTATGAAAGTGGGTTGGATTCATGAGTCAACCAGACTGTCCACGAAATGTGATTCCCGCGAGCTCAACAGCAGAATTTTATGAAATATTGGAGTGGACTGGGTTTCGGAGGGGGGAACAGGTTCTGCCCTTAGTCTGGCAGAGGTGTATGAGTCATAATACAAAGTTATTAGGTACCTATTTATAGTCTATGTGTCTTGCTTTGTGCAGGGGTGGGGAAAAGAGAGGCTCGAGGATGAAAAGGTCTATTGACAGTAGAATAAGAAGAAATATATTGTTGGGAGAATTTGTCATAGTCAAGCATTTATAGTTAAATGATTATTTCGGTATAGAGAGAATGATGGTGGGAAAAGGAAGGTTATATCAGTGGTACAACAAATGAGAACGAAATTAAAAGAAGTTAAAAAATATACAAGCGTGCCATTGATCTTAAAATCTTACAAATTCACCAATACAATAGACACAAAATATGATTTTGACATAAGAGCAATTAAAACAGAATTTTAAATAAAAATGTATATATATTATTTCATTATGTAAAATTAGGAGTTATACATTGCGTAAGCCAGCGAATAAATATGATGTTGAGAAGAGGTGATCGGGACCATCACGGCCCTGATCTTTGCCCTTAACACAAATTGTTTTTTAGCAGCTGTAGCACCTTAAACAAAACGTGTAAACGAGGTTTTTCCTGAAAAAGTTCGTGTACTTCCTCAAGCTTTGGTCAAATTGCTCAGATCTGTAGGGTCTAGGCCTATGCACACTTATATATTTAGATAGAGAATTGAATTTCCTATCAGGGCCCTGCTCTGTGCTTTTGACACAAATTGTTTTTTAGAATCTGTAGCGCCTTAAACAAAACGTGTAAAAGAGGTTTTTCCTGATAAAAATCGTGTACTTCCTCTAGCTTTGGTCAAATTGCTCTGATCTGTAGGGTCTAGGCCTATGCCATTTATATATTTAGATAGTGAATTGAATTTACTATCAGGGCCCTGCTCTGTGCTTTTGACACAAATTGTTTTTTAGAATATGTAGCGCCTTAAACAAAACGTGTAAACGAGGTTTTTCCTGATAAAAATCGTGTACTTCCTCAAGCTTTGGTCAAATTGCTCAGATCTGTAGGGTCTAGGCCTATGCACACTATATATTTATATAGAGAATTGAATTTCCTATCAGGGCCCCGCTCTGTGCTTTTGACACAAATTGTTTTTTAGAATCTATAGCGCCTTAAACAAAACGTGTAAACGAGGTGTTTCCTGATAAAAATCGTGTACTTCCTCAAGCTTTGGTCAAATTGCTCAGATCTGTAGGGTCTAAGCCTATGCACACTTATATATTTGGATAGAGAATTAAATTTCCTATCAGGTCCCCGCTCTGTGCTTTTGACACAAATTGTTTTTTAGAAGCTGTAGCGCCTTAAATAAAACGTGTAAACGAGGTTTTTCCTGATAAAAATCGTGTACTTCCTCAAGCTTTGGTCAAATTGCTCTGATCTGTAGGGTCTAGGCCTATGCACACTTATATATTTCGCGCAAAATAAACGTAAAAATCTTATTTTAATATTGTATAAAACACCTCTATGAACAAAATTATAACAATGTACCTGCCAACAATGCCAATCTTCTCATTTTTTGCAGAAGCCATAGTAATATGAACCTTTATTCTTCTTGAATTAAAATTGTGACTATAAAGTGAGTAAAATAAAAGTTTAATTTTTTGCTAGTTTTAAGTCTGTAAATATCATATAGGCCTTCTTATACCAGCGACAATTTCAAACAAAGACATTATCTAGCTGCTATGCTGTCTTATGTAAGCCCTTTATTGGCTCTCAAGATAACAACTGATTTCCCACTTCACCCTAATTTAGTTCAAGTCAATAACTTTAGAAAAAAAAGATCATAAGGTTTTTCTTAACCTTGATTTCAGCATAAAAATACAAAACAAACATAAAGTTAACTCTTTTTTTTATGATGTGGTAGCATAAAGCTATTGAAGTAAAAATAGTTAGGCATTATCTTTATCTTTGAATTATAAGTTCTAATGTTTCAAACAATTTATAAGCAAACAGATTATGTTTATTATACTATTGAATCTGTTCATTTCGATCTCACTATATTTTCATTGCATGAAAAAATCAGTTGAAAAATATAATAAATATTTCATAACAACCGCTAAGTTTACAGCATAACCAGAGTTTGAAAGATAGATTTACCCTTTAAAAAGTATATTTTTAACAATATTAATATCCACCTGTGTTACTGGTGAAGTTTTGACGGTACATTTTAAAACTATAATTACTTCTGGACGAGGGAATTCTCATAATTTGTTAACCTCACACTCAATTCATCTCAAAAGATTCCAAATTTGTAAAATCTCTTGGTATAGGTTTTCATACCAGCACCACTTTTGTTTTAAATAATTATTGCAATAATTTAAGTGTGGTAAACGTCTGTTTTTAATTTTATATTTAAAAAAAATACAACAAATGCCTTACAGCTGTTATATAATATTTTAACCCTAGTTAAAAAATGATAATTAAATAAGCTAGGATAAAGGAAACGCTCTTATTTTCAAGTTTCACGTTTGCTTCATATATTATTATTATTATTATTATTATTAGAATATAAATTAGAAAATAAAAATGTAATAAGGCTTTAATAATTAAATGTCACATATTTAATGTTTCTTTGTCTTACTTTCAGAAATGATCGGTATAATGAGACAAATTATCATCTTGTCTATTCTCTGCGTTGGTAAGTTTGTTTGTTCTGTATCTAGGCTATGTTGTAGGACAACACCTTAAAAGTTGTTAAATAGTTCATTTATAAGATATTTGACGTCTCAGCACCAGTTTGCTTTCCTTGATTGAGATGAGGGTGAAATCTAAATTTATAGGCTAGGCTTACATGTTTTATATCTTCAGCGACAGTCACATCTTTAAGGTTGCACAAAAGAGATAAGTGATAAATATTTAATATTAGGCCTATAATATGTTTCCCAATAAAATATTTTGATTGGTGTTGGTGAACTTTTAGTTTGGAGGTTCCAGAATCTAGATTTATAAGAGGGAGACGGGTAATTTATTTATAGAACCATCTAAGATATTATTTTTACTATTGATAGTATAAACAAAATTATATTTAAATTCTTATTCACCAAAAGCACACATTTGAGTTTTGATTATTTATTTGAATTATTTAACACGTGGCCTTTCTGAACCGACATTATATCAGCACATGAGAATTTTCTATGAATGAGAGCGAAAGGGCTTACCAATTTTTCTGGGAAAGCATTTTCCCATAACTTCCAGTGTTCTTTTATATGCCACAATTCCCCATGGGACCGATGGCTTTACTTCACCTCCGAAGGAAGTTGTGCTACGGATGTGTATCATTCAAGGAAAATCAATCAACCACAGATGGGTTTAAACCCACGGCCATCGTGTTCTGAGGAGAGAAATTTTCCCCAAGACCACTAAGGATGACCACCCATTTGTGCGAGAAACACGATTACAAGATATTTAACCTTTACATGGTATAATTAAATATTAACACAAATAATTAGAACATTAGGCTACATCAAATATTACAAATAATAATCAAATTAAATGCATTCAGTTAAAATAAATATAATTTTGTTATGAATACAACTCCAATAAGATTTTTTTATACTAAGAGAGGAATTGCTATCATCACATTCACAAGAAAGATTATATTATATTATATTATAAAACACATTGTATTCGGTACAAATATATGGGCCTAACTATGCGTAAAGGCGATGCCTTCTGATTTAAAGTAATAAGATAATCAAAAATCTCAAACTCAAATATTAATTTAGACAACAATCATCTAGAATGGTCTCAGGAGGAAGCTGGACAGCCTTCTTGGCCACCTGCGCCAACAGTTTCATTTCATGTGAATCAAGGAGACGTATATCTGAGTATATTTTATGGCAGTGGTTCCAAAACTTTTTAAAACGTGGAGTACTTTTCAGGAGAGTAATTCGTCACTGAGCACTATCGTTACTTTGATGCCAAAGATATATATTTGTATTCTTTGTTGTTTTTACATAATTTAATTTTTAAAGTTTTTACTTGTTAGTCGATATTTTATCAAATAGCAAAAGCAGGAATTATTTTCGATTTCTAAATAACTTAAATTCGAATCTAAACTTAAATTTGGATCTAAAATTAATTGGAAATTGTAACTTTAAATATTGTTTTCTCAAAACACCAATTTTGCACATACGTGTCTTTGCCATAAGGGCAACGATATATTTACCTAGCACCTACATAGGTACGTAACCGAATGACGGTAGTATTCATGGTAGAAACGAATTTTTAAGCATTTGGGCATGTTAAACATAACGTTTTACACAAATTTCTAAGAAATAAGGAGCTTACTTAATTACATAAATGAAAAACGACAACAATAAACATAAAGTAAGGCAACACATTTGATAACGAATTCAAAATAGATATTCTAAAGCCACATCATGTTACCCACATAGATATGGTACCGGTATTTAAAACTATTTTCACAGCCTCAAAAAAAAAGTCGCTTTGCATATAAAAAAAGAAACCGTATAGACCGCAAACTTAGATTATAAAGAGGGGGTTGGGATTGTTTTGATTTGGATAATGTTGTTATATTAATTGGTCGAATTTAGGACATCTTCAACCGATTATCTGGTTCTGCATTGAGGTGGGATCTGTATTTTGTTTTAGTAGACACATAGGCAAAGAGTTACGATTCACATAAGTTGTTTCAAAAGTCAGCAGGATGATTTTCACTTTATCTGACAAAACTTCAAATTAGCTGATAACAAAGTTCTGATATTGACTTTTCATTTGAAAAATTATCCTTTATCGCAGAATCTGATGTCAAATAAATAAAGCACTCATTCTGCTACGTCAGCTTTTCCGAAATATCAAAGTATGCTTATAAATTGTATTTAACTTTTTGTGGAGCTCTTCCGGAAAATAACAGTTGAAACTATCAAGCAAACTTACCAGGTGAACGTAAAACTCATTTAGAAGGTGCTCACTTCAGCCCTTATTTCAAAGAGCTGATTCAAAGTTTTGCCACGAGAATGCCATCTTACTTCTGTGTGAAGAAGTAAAGACGTATGTAGACTAGCCATGTCATCTCACAACATTTTGAATAGCGTTGTATTCTTAAGTCGTAATTTGATCAAATTAATTATTTTCCCGCTTTTGATCAAAATTTATTTTAGAGGGGGTGGAATTATTTTCACGCTTTCGATCAAAACTTATTTTAAGGGGGTGGAATTATTTTCACGCTCATGGTGGTGGATGAGGCAGTGAACTCTAATGCACTTCCTGACATTTTGTTTTATTCTTCAGATAGCACCGGATGTCTTCCCAATAATGGCCTTCAGGCCATTTGTGCACACATCAACGTAATTACCACATGGGATACCATTCACTGTGAAAAATTGTAACATTATTTATCTGGCCCCATGTTTGAGCACCATTTGTAACCATCCAATAACGAGCCCCTCGTTGTGCTGCCATATGTTATGCTGTCATAACGTGCCCCCTACTTGGGACGCCAATTTGTAACATCCCGTAACGGGTACCTTTACTTGGACGCCAATTGTAATGTTACTATGTTTCGAAGTCTATTCTATGGGTCCACGCTGTGCGCCTATTATTATCTTACATAATAGTTATTATTATTCCCCGACGTTCGGGCTTCACTTTTTTGTGATAGAAATAAATAACGTCAGATAAAGTTGATATTAGATTATTCAATGATAGTAACATTGATACTTTGATAGTTATTGAAAAATGATCATGTTTTACGAGCGCCGAGCAAACGTCCGTCCGTGACAATGACTGACATCAGAGTGTGTTTGAGATTGCACCACTCGTTTGGTATATTTAAATACAATAGAACTTATTAGAATGTCTAAGAACCGGAAACTGCCTCAAATTAAACATCTATATTATTCTGGGTTGTTCGAGAGCAGGAAGTTAATTTTTAAAAGACTTTAACATTGCAATTTTAACTCAACTTTACATCACACACTGAAGTAAGTTACCAGAGACAAGTTAGTTAAAGTAGCTGATGCCTCCTAACTTCAGGGTGTGAACTTAAAAACAACAAGAAAATAACTAGTAATTTCCTAGTTAGAATCTGGTAACTATCATATCTGTATAATTTAGAAGAAGACGTGCTTTAAGCGCCAAGTAATACTATATAAAATTCAAATAAAATTAAATATATATATAATTAAGAGGAGAATATTGTCAATGCTTTCAAATATTCCTTAGGGTCAAATCAGGGACATTACAAAATTCTTAAATTAATTTGAAAATTTCAGCGCTAATTGTGTTAGTCGGTAACGTAATGCAGAAAAGCAGATTCTATTGAAAAGACTCCAAGTATTTGTAGCATACAAATACTATTAAAATTGCCAACCAAGCCACAGCCATTGATTCATTCCTTTGGACTGAAAATTGAGTGCATTTTATTCGTGAATGTAAAGTAGCTTTCACGCCCTATGCGCGATATTATCGCGAAATTGTGTTATTTGACAAAGTAAACTGTGTCTACTGGTTTCGTAGCTTTTCCATCTAGCAAACACTCCACTATGTCCTTTACGCAAGGACTGATAAGGCTTTAGCGATGGTGTAGGCTTCGCCAGCCTGAACAACAAGGTAACTGACTAAGTAGGACATCATAAAAGCCTTTTTGTTAACGGTTTTTGAGTTATAGTATATACTTTTCTGGGCTTGTGTAAGTTCACCGTACTACTTTGTGAAGAAATCAGTCAGTTTTCCCTTATATTCTGGATGGAGCCCCTCAAACTGATTACGCATTTTTGCTGGGAACATCGCAATGTTTGGTAACACTCTGAAAGCGCAGCGATATTATCAAAGAGAGGGGGTTAGTAGTCACCGTCGGATCTCTCTGTCTGGTTTCACCGTGTGCAGTCTGTGTACTACGTCAACGTTCTCAATGTTTTCCACAGTTCCAAGAAGTTACGGTGCTGGCTGGCAAATCTGACTGAGGTAATGCATGGCATGTACTTCAGCTTTATTATACTGGCTATCTAAAGTGATTCATAAAACGCTGCTAAATAATATTATTTCTAACCAACACTCACCCAAACACGGTTAATGGCCGCACCAATTCACAGTTTTGAGATCTTGTCATATTTATTTTTATTTTCAATATTTTCATGGAGCATTTAGAGATCCTTCGCTGAGAACACTTTTGGAACAATGTTTTATGGCATTTAGAGAGCTTCCCCCCTCGAGTTTCTCATTTGTTATTCCCAACTATTTATAACCAATACCACGCTAATTGAACTCGAGCTGTTTGTCTAGAGAGGGTCTATCCATTCGAAATGTAATATCTCGAAGGTTATTTGACCAATATTGCGCGTCGATTATAATATTAACTTGCAAGTTAGGAACAAAATAAAATTGCAGTAAATGAGCCGTTTATGTTATGAATTTATAATGTTAGGGTCATTGTTAATGCTTTAGCTAGTAGGAAAAAGCATTAGTCAACTCTTTAGATCAAATAAGAGTAGTTCCGACAAATTATTTAACAAACAAACTTGTAAAATACGCTATGGAGGGACCATTTCAATCGTTTGCACTAGTCCAGTCCTAAGGACGCATCGCAAAGCTTTGGAATGCATCGAAATCCATCAAAATATTCCCTCTAGGCAAAGTGATTTGACGTTGACGTTTTTGGTCCAATCCGAGCCAGTGAGTGGGTCTCCATTAAAATGAAGGTATTCAAACATTTTTTATGCATTCCATTCCTATCGTTCTGGTTTCGATCCGATACATTGTTCGGCAAGCTTTCAATTTTTGAATAAAATAAGTTAAGCTTGATACCAATCAGACCATACGAAGTATGCAATCTTTACAAATTCACATTAATTGTTTAAACTATCGCTCGCTGTAAAGTTCGATCTCATGATAATAATACTGTCTATTTGACCTCTCTAAATAGAGTAGAGAAAAATATATTACCGTCTTAGCCCAATAATATTGAAACCATTTTACTTTAGTTTATTCCACTGACTTACTGAATTATTGCGTTCTAGATTATTTAGATCAGCGGTTTTCAAACTGGGGTACGCGGGTACCTTTCAAGGGGTACGCGAGCAGCTCTCAACGGAAAGTTGGCAAAATAAAAAGGGACTTATGGAAAACCCTGATTCTTGACAGTGACCTTTATTTGGTTATTTCCACCCCTCTTTTTATCGTATTTGCTCTCATCTGGAGACCGATTTCTAAGAATTTTCAACCCTCTACATGACACCTTGCACATTAGCAGTTTATTATATCTTTCTGAACAACATATATCTGTGTGTTTTTTCATTCGTGGTGTACCTAAAAAATAAGTACCACAATATAATAAATTTGAGGCCGGACCACAGCTTGAAAGTTTCAATTGGACAACCAAACATCAAAAAGTTGCGCCTAGTCATACAGCCACACCCTTCTCACTTAAAAACTTCGGAATTCATAATATATCAGCTCCAGAACTATAAATATAAATTTTGATTCGAAATTGTTATGATTGTGTTTACGATTTCCTTTATCTTTTAACAAATTTGTGAATAAAATGTATAAAACTTTTTAGAGTAAAATTATATTATTTGAACTAATCATAACGATTCTCAATCAGAGATAATGTTAAGGATATAATAGTAGGATTCTCTCTTAACTAGTTTTGTCACATTTGACATATTTTGATTGCGGATATTTTTTCCCAGTAGATTAACTAGATCAATAATTTACCAGGTGATCATATTTTTTAAAGCCTTTCATTTGGAATTTTTTTTTATTGGGGAATTAACTTGTAGACGCGGCCAAGGGGTACAATCTAAAATAAGTTTGAGAACCGCTGATCTAGATAGTTAAATAAAATATATTAACATACGTTATTTTAAACATTATGAATAATAGACGATATTATAGTTAATAGTTTGTATTTACATAATAAGATTTAGTTTGTTGGTAAACCAGATTTGCTATAATCAAGCAGAACCAGCGTTTGATAAAAAAAAAGTTATTATAAAACTACAAATACTTGACTATACCATGGATATTAGTTTCCACGTATATCATATTTATAAAATGAATGTACAGTAGATATAGTTATGTTATGTCGAGGATTGAAGTTTATGCCATAGACCTGAGAATAGAAAGGGCCCCCAAAATAACTAATAGAGGGGCTCAACAGACTCCTCAAAAATCAGTGTGAAATTTCTGGAAAATGCAATATAAATCCGAATTTCCAGACTGTCAAGTCATTTGATAATAAAAGGAGCCTCATATTATGGTCCCCCAAACTTAAACAACTGCTCCTATCTTTGGTCATGACGAATTATGGGTAAATAAACGATACTACACAGATCCTAATCAACAGGTTTATCACTACATTAGTAAAATAGGGTTTCCGGTGAAGTTCTCTTGCTCGATAGTGGGCAGATTCTCCCGGTATGGGGACGCCTGGAGTTGGGCTCGGTCATATTAGGCAGTCAGTTAAAGTTTAATTTATGATCGAAAGAGTGCAAACAACAACCAATTATATTCTAGCAGGGAAAAATTACCATAAAAGCTTAAAGTAATTTTAATATGGTTATTAAAACATTTGGATAGAAAATATGAACGTTAATATCTCTGATTAATGAAAATAAATAGTTTATTATAAAGACATGATATTAAATAGGGTCAAATTCAACCAGGTGTAGAATCTTATGTAGTCTTTCACACGATCTCTGGAGACCTGAAGCTACTAGTAGGGTATAGAGTCTTGTATAGTATTTCACGCTTGCTCTAGAGTCTTGAAGCTACTAGTTGGGTATAGAGTCTTATGTATAATAGGTATAGTATCGTCCCATCATGAGTGTACACCGTACATACGATTTATAATAAATGGGTAGCTAATCTGGCTCAGTGCCTGTCATAATAATCCACAATATAAACGATTTGTCGTCATCTATACCACTGTTTGTTCATTATCAATTTGTCTACAAACATTTTAAAATATGCAAATAACGGTCAATCTAGAGGATTCTGCCAACGCGATAAAGCATTTATAGGCTGAACCATAGAAACAATAACAACGTGTCATGTTTTTCTTGTGTGTTTGGTATGTATCTATATGACATTTATACTTAGTCATTAATTAGATAGTAAGTTATGTAAATACTATTGTATCAATTAAGAAGTGGATGTAAAAACGCTTTCTTAAGAATGGAGGGGATTGCTACCTCCCTCTATTCCTTCTCTATCTCACTTTGGTAGGTAACGCTCTTGCAACCCCAAGATTAATCGTCATGCTCTAATCTTCTTCCCATGCTCAGTTCACCTCCTTTAGTGCCCTTTCACACGATATATATTTTATCGCGCGATCAATTCTGATGTTGCTTTCAGACGAGAGAGAAAACCCCGCTTGTTTCCAATGCATTCATGTTCAGAAATGCTTTAGACGTGGTATAGGATAGTGATTTTTAACCGGGGGTCTCCAAAAAGTTTTCTGGGGCCCCGAAAAAATAATCAAAAATAGTATTTGCTTATGTAGAGTAGACTCTCGATTTTCCGGGATAATTAGAGGGGAAGCGCGAATAATATAAATCACTAATATTATAAATAATTCCCATCTGTTTACAATCGCCATTCAAAATTTACTCCCCTTTGTTTCTACTCACTTTTTGAAAATTGATTTTCTACAATGGTAAATACTAAAACGAAGCAGCGAAATCGACTCTGAATTGACTCCTTTATGTGAATAGCACTAAGTAATACAATTGAAACAAGAATAGACAAACTACCCACCAAGGTGGCGTAGTTAGCTAACGTGCAAATTTCGTGTTGAGCTAGAATGTCGAGGACGGGGAGACCGAGGTTCGAATTTCAGTTAGGTAAACTGGGGGTGGTTTTTCCTTTATGATTTTCACTCTACCTACATGCAAATGCGGGTTCACTTCCTCTAAACTCAACCTTTCCCATTCCTAAACATTATCTTAATTAGTACTTAGGAGTGTAACCCGAACGGGTAGTAAGACGCGGTGCTACAAAAATAGACAAATTAGTGGAAAGTGTTCAACAGCAGAGGTCCCATTAAATACATTTCTGTTTTTTATCAGTTATTATAATCAGTAATTAATGCCACTATTTTAGAATAAATCTTAATGATTAAAATGTTATTAAAAACAGGGGGCTCCAAAAATATTTTAGGATATTGAGGGGGCCACGAGTAATAAAAGGTTAAGAACTGGTGTAGGATACATCATGGCTGATAACGTTAACCATATGATGGCTACATACCTTTTTTCCGCAGAATAAAACAAATAAAAAATAGATGGTGGTTCTGGGTACATTATATAATTAGTTGTAGATTACTTGAAGGTGATTTTAATTTAAAATTTGCTAGACTAGTCCAATATGGCGATAAGTTTTTCAAGTATTTTCGCATGTCAGTGGCAACATTTGACGAATTGCTGCATTGTATGTTACCAAGTTTACTGAAAACTGATACAAATGTGATAAATGCAATCTCACCATCAGAAAATCTGGCAGTTACGTTAAGGTAACAAAGGTAAGGAGCTTTGCTTGTCAACTTAATAGATGTAATTATTTAAAATTGCATAAATAACATTGTTGTATCTAAGGGGGTGTTACAATGAACAATTTTAGTGATTTCAGGTTGGTGAGCAAGTAAACTTGAATGAACTTGACTAATGTAAACCCTTCTTCAAGTGAATTGAAATAAATTGAGCTGCTACTTGAATTCAAGTTTACTTGCTTCTTCAAGTGCAAGTGAAAGTCAAACATGTTTAACATTTACTTTAGCAAGTAATCACTTGAGTCCACTAGAAGAAACTTGAACACACTTGATTAGTGTAAACCCCCCCTTTCAAGTTTAGTGGCTCAAGTAGATTCACGTATTATGTCAGGTGAGGCATTTTTAAGTGTGTTTTACTTGACCTGTACAGGACAGCTATAAAGTCTGGAAGCATAGAATAAATTACTATATTTTTGTGTTTATTTGTGAATAATGTCACTGTCGAAAGAACACCGAGTGGAGCTAATTCTTATTTGTAGACGAGAGGACTGGTCGCAGAGGGACGTGGCGTTCGAGTTCAATAGGAGGTATCCGGGAAAGTCAGTAACCCATAGTGCAGTTGGAAAGTTGCTGAATAAATTTTGTGAAACAAGCTCGACTCAGGATAAACAGCGTTCTTGAAGACCATCGGAAGATGAAGATACCAAAATTGCAGTGTTTGCCAAGTTTCACACTAGTCCTGAAAGATCAGTGCAGCGCACAAGCGCCGATATCGGTGTTCCCCGGAGCACGGTGCAGAAAATTTTAAAAAGTGAAAAAGTCCATCCGTACAGATTGCAGCTTCTGTATCATCTAACGGAGAACGATCCTGACCGAAGAGTTGAGATGTGTGAATGGTTCCTTAGCGAAATTACAGTAAATCCATCTTTTTGGGAAGCAGTGATGTTCTCAGACGAGGCAAATTTTTACATTTCTGGGAAGGTGAACAAACAAAATATCAGGTACTGGTCACAAACAAACCCCAACTGGTTAATCGGCAATAAAATGTAAGGTTCTCCAAAAGTGATGGTATGGTGTGGCTTATGAGACGATAAGATTGTTGGTCCATTCTTATTTGAATCACAGTCACTGGAGAAAATTACCTCGGTATGTTGGGCAATAAAATGGTACCAGAATTTAATACTATCAGTGGCTATCCAGAGTGGTTTATGCAAGATGGGTCTCCACATTTTTATGGAGGTTTCATACTTCAATGGTTGGATGGCATGTTCCCCGGACATTGGATTGGGAGAAAGGGCCCTGTGGAATGGGCAGCAAGGTCACCCGGTCTAAACCTTATGGATTTTTTCATATGGGGAATGTGAAAGCTGAGTTGTATGCAGTAAACATTCGGGATCTGGAACATACCCGGGAAAGAATAGCCACTACATTTGCTGTTCTGGAACCACGTGTGTTAAAGAAAATTCAATGAAGTCTTGTGAAACGTCTTCAGAAGTGCGTTGAGAATGGTGGTGGACATGGGGAGAACGTTCTTTAGTAGGAACATGTGCTATGTATAATTTCTCCTATGGTTCCAGACTTTATAGACACACTCTATATGTGTGTTTGTGAGTATATCTTGTACAAAGTTTATTAATATTTATGAGAAAATTTGGATTCATTTGCATTTGTTTAAATAATATTAGGTAGAATATTTTATTAAAACAACCTTAGAATTACTGGACAATCACTTTCAGACATTTTTTTCACAAACTATCGATAAGTTTTACCTCCAAGAACTCCAAAAATACTGATAGCTCGATTTACTCCGTCTCGTCTGAAGGCATAAAATTGACTCAATATATCTCTAGGTCGATGTGCTGTATTTTTCCCCAAGACTAATAATATCGTCGTTAGATACAAGCGACTGCTATAGACCAGTGGTGTGAGAATTTTACCGCACGATATTTTCTCTCCTTGTGTGAACGCTCACATTTGAATCAATGTGTTTCAGCGGATAAAATTCGCGTGATAAAATACCTCCCGTGTGAAAGGGCATGGCTAGTCTGCTCATCTTCGATAGACAGCTTCTTCAGACAACGAACGTGCCAGGTGATAGTGGACGGCAAGTGATCGCAGACTCATACTTCAACTCTAGCACTACACTTATACAATATATATTTAGAAAATATCCCCAGTCACGATTATGTTTGAGTTACACTTTTTTATGACATCATACTCTGTGTAGCTAATAAAAACATCAATTATGCCTCCCTTGCTGTGCAATGATACTTAATAGTCCTCCAAGACTGGCTTTCCAACTGTAGAGTTAATGTCAATCTCGCCAAATCAACAGCCACAATATTTAACACCAAGATCCCCCTCCAAGACGAATTAGAGTACCTTGGGATCACAAAAGATAAGAAACTCACCTGGAGGAGTCATATAGATAAAACAAATGGCAAATCGATAGGAATATTCATTCAAATGTATTCAAGTTTCAAAGGAGGGCAACTTACAATTCGCACTAAAGTATTACTATACAAGCAAATAATACAACCCATTATTCTTTACAATTGTGTAGTATGGAGCTATGCCTCAAAAACAAACACCCGCAAACTTCAGATAACACAGAATAAAATATTAAGAACACTCATTGTGGCAAACAGACGCACTAGAATGGCTGACCTACACACAATGACCAACTGCTGCTAACTACAAGACATTTACTAAGACAAAAAAAGTTTTATGACCAGACAGAAACGCACACATATGAACAAAAGTTAGTGGAATGATTATGAACTCTGAGGGGTTCCCTGCACCGTATGACCCACCACCTTGGAAACAAGAGAGGTGGGTTATGGTTGATGGGACCTCAGAGTCAAGATGGAGAAAGGCGGCTGCTCTGCAGCCCTCTGGGTGACGGTGTTCCCCGGCAGTAATGGGAATAGAATAGTTTAGTAATTTAGCTTAGTTAGTAGTTAATATAGATAATTAGGGACGGGGGAACTAGATAGGGGGTAGATTAGGAAATTCAGCTGCCAAGAGTAGAAAGTAGGCGCGGCACCAAATCTGATAGGGCGCTCCCCAGGTGGTTATTATGGGGATGCCCACCTCTGCTGAGCGCTTGGCGGACTCGGGAGTGAAATCCCGGGCAATGTGAAGGGCCTAGCGGGGGAGGGTACCGGGGGCGTAATACACCCGGGGTGGATCAAATTGAGCTAAGGGTAGTTGAATTTCATTTAAGTTAAGAGCCAAAATATGTGTTGTAATGTTAAAAAGGAAATTCATACTAAAATTGTGTAAATTAAGTAAAAGTTGCGTGGAAAAACGGCCCGGATTTAAAGATTGTAAGATACCGGGCCTGTAAACACTGAATAAATAAATAACATACGAACTTGTTAGAGTACTTAGACAAAAGGACCCGAATGAACCACAACATCACAAACGACCCAGGTTGGCGTGGTTGAGCACTTATTTATTCTTCATATCTAAAAGTCCAAATTAAAACATGAAATATTTATTAAAAAAACAAACAAAAAATCCTTAGCTGATAATCCTAGAGGAAGTACTATATATAAATCCGTTGATATAACATTCCTAGTAGAGTAAATATTTACCAAATACTTGCCAATCAACTACGCCAGAATGACAGCCGAACTGCCGACCACCTCACCACCCCAAACAACCTATTCTTATATCCAACCCTTAACCCGACTTTCACACAAAAATTGCACATTTCATGCCATTATTACCTTTGTAACGTCCGGATACCATGTGGATAACCAACCAGGCTTTTTACGAGTCAGAGAATAGTACTAGCGCCGGGGTCGGCCCCGGATGGAGAATGGAAATGTATCATCTCCAGACCTAATCTCAAGAAAATAAAATCTTACCAACTCCAATCTCATACCCAAACTTGATCAAACAATGACCTTCATAATTCGACCACAAAACCCATCATACTTTAAACACAGCTTTCCAAATCCCAAGAAAGAATGCTACCCATGCCCGAGACCCAGTGCTATCATTCATCTTATTACACTACCACTATCAACAACTGTAAGTTATTTACAGCCACAATTCACTGTTTCACCTCAAGGTATATTATTAATAATAAAAGAGGTTAAGAGACACGATGGTGACTAGGTACTCGCACATAAAATCAGACCCGTATTCCTTTACAGGCCAGCCGACTCAATGTCCCTGATAGGTTTGGAATGGGCAACATCCGAACGGCCTGTTCATCATTAATGTCACAGATTCAGGTTGGAAAACAATCACAGTCTTGGAAAGTAAACACTTGTTCTAGTTATATGTATGTGTATTTTCTTAACATCAACAAAGTACCCATTTCCTCACCAGATCACCTCTTTTTATCCGTCCACACGCAATAACGCACCAGACCACCTCTTCCAATCGATCCACTGTGATCACTGGCCGGACCACCTCTTTCCATCCATCCACCATGATCACTCGGTTGACCACCTCTTCCTATCAATCCACCATGATCTATCACTGGAAAACCTCTCCCTACCCGTCCAAGCTCTTCCTTCTCATACCGTATTAATGGGCTATACCCAGTGGTCGGGAAAAAGAGAAGCTGAATGCAAAAAGAAGAAAGCTGTTCCACAACACCCAGGATACTCCGCGACCTGGTCGAACTCCAGAACGAAATACCCATCTCCTTCACTTCCACACTAAGGCATCATACTCTTCTCTCTTTCTCCTTTACCATCAGTGTCACCCCTGTACTTCACCACTCCAAGACAAAGTGAACCCCACAAATCCACTCTCTCTATCTCTTAACGTCACCCCGACTACCCAAAACGACCTCGACTCCTTCCACCACCCGTATCCCCCATCCACTAGACCAGGCCCACATATAGCCTACGGACCATTGATACTCCACCCCGAGCCAACCAGTTCTCCCCACATTTGTCACATACACCAACCAAAAGGATCCACGGGTACAGAAGCTGCACCAAACCTACTTAGTCCCACCCAAGAAGACCCAGGAGTTATCCGGAAACTGATGGAACTCTTCTGACACGCTTCAATCCAAAACAGGAGTAAGTACCTCCATCTGATAACTGCCCAGTGGGAGGACAATAGTGGATACGACGAAGAATTTTGTCGTTATGATGCAAATGGACGTAAAGCAGACATTTTAATAAATCTGTTGTTGATTTGAGAAATGCCTAAATGTAGCTCATTCAGAGTGGATACAATTCAGCTCTTCCCGATAGCTAAGAAGTGGGACGTCTACAATGGTTGGTGGTTGTCTGGTGGAAGGGGGGTGGAGTGGAGGAAGGTTTTTCCACACACGTTAGCTGACAGCTCTTTGGGGTGTGTTCGGATGACACTTTCACCAAAACACAAAAGCAGAACTGAAACGTGGTCACGTGACGAACTCTAGACAACTCACGAGTGTGTTGGTCACTATGCACTAGTAGAAACAATCTCAACCTTTTCCGCGCTTCTCCATAAAATATGATTGGAAAAACCAATCAAAATTCAAAACCAACCGACTCAATAATGCAATAGAAAATAAAAAATAAAAATATTTAGTTGTCTTAAGTTTGTGTCGCAAAGCATCATGGGACAATACAAAATTCTGCTAGAGAGTGAATTGCTGTGACACTCAAGTAAATTTTGCTTCAAGTTCTCAGCGAACTTGTGAACGAATCTTTAACCGATCAAATGAAACTCACGCGGAAAATCTCAAGGATAACATTAATTTTTTTAAAGGGGGGGGGGAGTTAAGGGAACTTCAATGGCATATAGAGTTGTAATAAATTCAACAGTCAGTTTTGAGAAACTTATTCCAAGAAAAATAGGTCAGATTTGAACTATGACCACCCAAGTAAGTTTAGAAAAAAGTAGTAGCTATGTCTTAAGCCCATAATGATATAAACGCAGCTATGTCTTAAGGCCATAATGATATAAACGCAGCTATGTCTTAAGGACATAATGATATAAACGCAGCTATGTCTTAAGGCCATAATGATATAAACGCAGCTATGTCTTAAGCCCATAATGATATACACGCAGCTATGTCTTAAGCCCATAATGATATACACGCGGCTATGTCTTAAGACCATAATGATATACACGCATGACGCACCTCGTATATATGAGCCTGGCCATGATGGCTTGTAAACTAACGACAGGAGAAAAGGCAAGGTGTAAACTTGAGAAAAGTTGCAACACTGTACAAACCAAGCACAAATAGAGGTGATTTTGCAGATAAAATAGAGAGGAGTGAACGCACCCAACAAATAATGTGACAAAGCATAAAGTTGCCCACAAATTTATTAACTAAAACATGGAGGCTATTAAGAAAGTGTCACTGTTCAAGCCACACGAACGGAATGTTTATTTAACATTTTGAAAAAATAAAGCCCCATTGTAGAAAAATATTAAAATAATAATGCTATCGCAATTCAACCAAAATATGCTTCTAATTCAACTCTGCGCCCGATGTTGTGACAGATGAGATACATTTAAAAATGTAATTTATAATTTTATTTTAGTTTCGAACTAATACTTGTTTATTGCCAATGCAGTATTATGTCCTTAGTCACAAATATTTTGGTTAAAATAATGCAATAACCTATTCACGCTCATCACTGATCGCGTGTTCCAAGGCGCTAATACCCAATCTTCCTTTTCTATCACTTGAGAGCTTAGAAACAATTCACGGTAATCCATTTAGTTTCTTGTATTTAATAAATGAATATGGCAACTATTCAAACAAGTGTTAAAACTCGCGAGCAAAGTATTGCCAACTGGGTGTGCGAAAACAGATGCGTGATTAACCAGTTTGGTCGATCCACTGAATCCCCAATTTATTACCGATGGTTCAACATCAATACTTTGCCTAGCAAGCAAGGTATGGTTCATCGTTGCCATTTTGTACTTTGTCTATGGACACTGGACATACAAGCCCTTAGCCAGAACGTGCGCGATGTATGGTATAAAATTTTATCTTTGAATGTTTAATAATCTGTTTCAGGTATACACAGATCAGCTCTGAAAGCAGATCCTGCAATTCAAGATGAAGGGTCAACGAACACGGAACTATCACACGGGTATAGGGATAAACGCACTGGCAGATACCATGGTATATCCACACCCAACGATAACATGCAAATTGAACCACAGAATTACAAGACAGATGATAAGGCTCTACATCGATACATAGTGATAAATAATTCGAAAACAAAATATAATTTTGGGCCTTCCAAAACCAATGATCCTAAAACTCTTATTGATAACAGAAGATTTAAGTTGAAACAGGTAGAGGAAGTGGAACGAGAGACCAAGGGTGTGAAGTCAGTTGATAACAACAATTATACGTCTTATATAGAACGTTTTGAGTTGGATCATATTGAAAATAAAAAAGAACCTGAGTCAGTTGATGACAACAAAAATACTGATATCGGACATATTGAGTTGGACCCTAATGAAAATACTAAAGGACCTGAGTCAGTTGATGACATCAATAATACTGATATTGGACATATCGAGTTGAACCATGAAGAAAAGACAAAAGGGCTTGAGTTAGTTGAAAGCAACGATTCTAATATCGAACATATTGAGTTGAACCATAACGAAAAAACAATAGAGCTTGAGTCAGTTGATGACAAAAATAATACTAATATCGAACATATTGAGTTGGACCATAACGAAAATATAAAAGGACCCGAGTCAGTTGATAACAACAATAATACTGATATCGGACATATCGAGTTGAACAATAAAGAAAATACAAAAGGGCTTGAGTCAGTTGTTAACAACGATACCAATATCGAACATATTGAGTTGAACTATATTGAAAATACAAAAGGACCTGAGTCAGTTGATGACATTAATAGTACTGATATTGGGCATATCGAGTTGAACCATAATGAAAATACAAAAGGGCTTGAATTAGTTAATAGCAACGATTCTAATATCGAACATATTGAGTTGAACATAACGAAAAACCAATAGGGCAGAGTCAGTTGATACAACATAATACTGATATCGGATAATCGAGTTGAACCATAACGAAAATACAAAGGGCTCGAGTCATTGTAAAACGATACCAATGTCGAATATTGAGCTGAATCATAATGAAAAGACAAAAGGTTTGAGTCAGTTGATGACAAATTAATACTAATATTGAAAATATTGAGTTGACATAATGAAAATACGAAAGGACCAAGTCAGTTGATAACAACAATAATACTATATCGACATATCGAGTTGAACCATAACGAAAACAAAAGGGACAGTCAGTTTGAACAACGATCCAATATCGAACATATTGAGTGAACCATAAGAAAAAACAAAAGGGTTTGAGTCAGTTGATGACAAATATAATATAATATCGAACATATTGGTTGGACCATAAGAAAATAGAAAGGACCAAGTCAGTTGATGACAACAATAATACTGATATCGGACATATCGAGTTGAACTTAAGAAAATACAAAAGGGCTTGAGTTAGTTTGTTAACAACGAACGAAGACCTATAGTAACATAACATATATTGAGTTGGACCATAAAGAAAATACAAAAGGACCCGAGTCAGTTGATGACAACAATAATACGATATCAGACATATTGAGTGAACCATAATGAAAAGAAAAAGGGTGTGAGTCAGTTGATGACAAAATAATACTAATATCACATATTGAGTTGAAAATGAAAATACAAAACACTCAGTTGATGACAACAATAATACTAATATCGGACATATGAGTTGAACCATAACGAAAATACAAAAGGGTTCAGTCAGTGTTACAACGATATACAATATCGAACATATTGAGTGACATGAAGAAAGACAAAAGGCTTGAGTTAGTTGATGACAAAATAATACTAATATCAAATATTGAGTTGGAGCAAAATGAAAAACAAAGGCCCAGTCAGTTGATGAAAAATAATACTGATATCGGACATATCGAGTTGAACCTATGAAAATACAAAAGGCTTGAGTTAGTTTATGACAAAATACTAATATCAAACATATCGAGTTGAAACATAACGAAAAGACAAAAGGCTTAGTCAGTTGATGACAAAAATAATACTAATATCGAACATATTGAGTTGACCATAAGAAAATACAAAAGGACCCGATCAGTTGATGACAACAATAATACGATATCAACATATTGAGTTGAACCATGATGAAAAGACAAAAGGACTTGAGTCAGTTGATGACAAAAATAATAACAATATCGAACATATTGAATTGAAACATGAAGAAAAGACAAAAGGCTTGACTCAGTTATGAAAAAAATAATACTAATATCGAACATATTGAGATGAACCATAAGAAAAGACAAAAGGGTTTGAGTCAGTTGATGACAAATAAAAATACTAATATCGAACATATTGAGTTGGAGCAAAATGAAAATACGAAAGGACCCAAGTCAGTTGATGACAATATAATACTGATATCGGACATATCGAGTTGAACAATAAGAAAATACAAAAGGGCTGAGTCAGTTGTTAACAACGATACCAATATCGAACATATTGAGTTGAACCACATTGAAAATACAAAAGGACCTGAGTCAGTTGATGACAACAATAGTACTGATATTGGACATATCGAGTTGAACCATAAAAAAATACAAAAGGGCTTGATTAGTTGATAGCAACGATTCTAATATCGAACATATTGAGTTGAACCATAACGAAAAAACCAATAGGGCATAGAGTCAGTTGATCACAAAAAATAATACTGATATCGGACAATCGAGTTGAACCATAACGAAAATACAAAAGGGCTCGAGTCAATGTGTTAACAACGATACCAATGTCGAACATATTGAGCTGAATCATAATGAAAAGAAAAAAGGGTTTGAGTCAGTTGATGACAAATATAATACTAATATTGAAATATTGAGTTGGACCATAATGAAAATACGAAAGGACCCAAGTCAGTTGATAACAACAATAATACTGATATCGGACATATTGAGTTGAACCATAACGAAAACAATAAAGGGCTCAAGTCAGTTGTTAACAACGATACCAATATCGAACATATTGAGCTGAACCATAATGAAAAGACAAAAGGGTTTGAGTCAGTTGATGACAAATATAATATTAATATCGAACATATTGTGTTGGACCATAATGAAAAATCGAAAGGACCCAAGTCAGTTGATGACAACAATAATACTGATATCGGACATATCGAGTTGAACCTTATAGAAAATACAAAAGGGCTTGAGTTAGTTTATAGCAACGATACTAATATCAAACATATGGAGTTGAAACATAACGAAAAAGACAAAAGTTCTTAGGTCAGTTGATGACAAAAATAATACTAATATCGAACATATTGAGTTGGACCATAAGAAAAAAACAAAAGGACCGAGTCAGTTGATGACAACAATAATACTGATATCAGACATATTGAGTTGAACCATGAAAGAAAAGACAAAAGGGCTTGAGTCAGTTGATGACAAAAATAATAATATATCGAACATATTGAGTTGAAACATGAAAAAAGACAAAAGGGCTTAACTCAGTTGATGAAAAAAATAATATAATATCGAACATATAGAGATGAACCATAATGAAAAGACAAAAGGGTTGAGTCAGTGATGACAAATAAATACAATATCGAACATATTGAGTTGGACCATGACGGAAAGACAAAAGGCCTTGAGTCAGTTGATGACAAAAATAATACTAATATCAAAAATATTGAGTTGGACCATAACGAAAAGACAAAAGTGCTTAGGTCAGTTGATGAAAAAAATAATAATCCATCGAACATATTGAGTTGGACCATGACGAAAAGACAAAAGGTCTTGAGTCAGTTGATGACAAAAATAATACTAATATCGAACATATTGAGTTGAACCATGACGAAAAAGACAAAGGGCTTGAGTCAGTTAAATAAAAAATAATTCTAATATCGAACATAATGAGTTGGACCATTTTGAAAATACAAAGGACCTGAATCAGTTGATGACAACAATAATACGATATCGAACATATTGAGTTGAACCATAACGAAAATACAAAAAGGCTCGAGTCAGTTGTTAACAACGATACCAGTATCGAACATATCCAGCTGAACATAACGAAAAGACAAAAGGGCTTGAGTCAGTTGATGACAAAATTAATATTAATATCGAACATATTGAATTGAACCATGACGAAAAGACAAAAAGGTTTGAGTCAGTTGATGCAAAAATAATACAAATATCGAACATATTGAGTTGAACCATGACAAAAAGACAAAAGGGCTCGAGTCAGTTGATGACAAAAATTATACTAATATTGAACATAATGAGTTGGACCATATTGAAAATACAAAAGGACCTGAATCTGTTGATGACAACAATAATACTGATATCAGACATATCGAGTTGAACATCAAGAAAATACAAAAGGGCTTGAGTTAGTTGAAAGCACGATTCTAATATGGAACATATTGCGTTGAGCCATAACGAAAAATCAATAGGGCTTGAGTCAGTTGATGACAAAAATAATATTAATATCGAACATATTGAGTTGAACCATGGCGAAAAGACAAAAGGGCTTGATTCAGTTGATGACAAAAATAATACTAATATCGAACATAATGAGTTGGACCATAACGAAAATACAAAAGGACCGAGTCAGTTGATGACAACAATAATACTGATATCAGACATATCGAGTTGAACCATACGAAAATAAAAAAGGGCTCGAGCCATTTGCTAACAACGATACCAATGGACGAATTTATTGAGCTGAACCATAAAGAAAATAAAAAAGAGCTTAAGGCAGTTGTTAACAACATTAATATTGATATCGAACATATTGAGTTGGACCATAAAGAAAATACAAAAGGACCCGGTCAGTTGATGACAACAATAATACTGATATCAGACATATCGAGTTGAACCATAAGAAAAGTAAAAAAGGGCTCGAGTCAGTTGCTAACAACGATACCAATATCGAACATATCAGCTGAACCATAACGAAAATACAAAAGGGCTTGAGTCAGTTGATGACAAAAATAATACTAATATCGAACATATTGAGTTGGACCATAACGAAAAGACAAAAGGCCTTGAGTCAGTTGTTGACAAAAATAATACTAATATCGAAAATATTGAGTTGGACCATAACGAAAAGACAAAATGGCTTGGTCAGTTGATGACAAAAATAATACTAATATCGAACATATTGAGTTGGACCATGACAAAAGACAAAAGGTCTTGAGTCAGTTGATGACAAAAATAATACTAATATCGAACATATTGAGTTGGACCATGACGAAAGACAAAAGGCTTGATCAGTGGTTGACAAAAATAATACTAATATCGAAAATATTGAGTTGGACCATAACGAAAAGACAAAAGTGCCTAGTCAGTTGATGAAAAAATAATACTCCTATCGAACATATTGAGTTGGACCATGACGAAAATACAAAGGCTTGAGTCAGTTGATGACAAAAATAATACTAATATCGAACATATTGAGTTGAAGCATGACGAAAAGACAAAAGGGCTTGAGTCAGTTGATGAAAAAAATAATACTAATATCGAACATAATGAGTTGGACCATTTTGAAAATACAAAAGGACCTGAATCAGTTGATGACAACAATAATACTGATATCGAACATATTGAGTTGAACCATAACGAAAATACAAAAAGGCTCGAGTCAGTTGTTAACAACGATACCAGTATCGAACATATCCAGCTGAACCATAACGAAAAGACAAAAGGGCTTGAGTCAGTTGATGACAACATTAATATTAATATCGAACATATTGAGTTGAACAATGACGAAAAGACAAAAGGGCTTGAGTCAGTTGATGACAAAAATAATACTAATATCGAACATATTGAGTTGAACCATGACGAAAAGACAAAAGGGCTTGGGTCAGTTGATGACAAAAATAATACTAATATTGAACATAATGAGTTGGACCATATTGAAAATACAAAAGGACCTGAATCAGTTGATGACAACAATAATACTGATTTCGGACATATCGAGTTGAACCATCAAGAAAATACAAAAGGGCTTGAGTTAGTTGAAAGCAACGATTCTAATATGGAACATATTGCGTTGAGCCATAACGAAAAACCAATAGGGGTTGAGTCAGTTGATGACAAAAATAATATTAATATCGAACATATTGAGTTGAACCATGACGAAAAGACAAAAGGGCTTGATTCAGTTGATCACAAAAATAATACTAATATCGAACATAATGAGTTGGACCATAATGAAAATACAAAAGGACCTGAGTCAGTAGATGATAACAATAATACTGATATCAGACATATCGAGTTGAACCATAACGAAAATAAAAAAGGGCTCGAGCCATTTGCTAACAACGATACCAATGATGAATTTATTCAGCTGAACCATAAAGAAAACAAAAAAGAGCTTAAGGCAGTTGTTAACAACATTAATATTGATATCGAACATATTGAGTTGGACCATAAAGAAAATACAAAAGGACCCGAGTCAGTTGATGACAACAATAATACTGATATCAGACATATCGAGTTGAACCATAACGAAAGTAAAAAAGGGCTCGAGTCAGTTGCTAACAACGATACCAATATCGAACATATCCAGCTGAACCATAACGAAAATACAAAAGGGCTTGAGTCAGTTGATGACAAAAATAATACTAATATTGAACATAATGAGTTGGACCATATTGAAAATACAAAAGGACCTGAATCAGTTGATGACAACAATAATACTGATTTCGGACATATCGAGTTGAACCATCAAGAAAATACAAAAGGGCTTGAGTTAGTTGAAAGCAACGATTCTAATATGGAACATATTGCGTTGAGCCATAACGAAAAACCAATAGGGGTTGAGTCAGTTGATGACAAAAATAATATTAATATCGAACATATTGAGTTGAAACCATGACGAAAAGACAAAAGGGCTTGATTCAGTTGATCACAAAAATAATACTAATATCGAACATAATGAGTTGGACCATAATGAAAATACAAAAGGACCCGAGTCAGTAGATGATAACAATAATACTGATATCAGACATATCGAGTTGAACCATAACGAAAAAAAAAAGGGCTCGAGCCATTTGCTAACAACGATACCAATGATGAATTTATTCAGCTGAACCATAAGAAAAACAAAAAAGAGCTTAAGGCAGTTGTTAACAACATTAATATTGATATCGAACATATTGAGTTGGACCATAAAGAAAATACAAAAGGACCCGAGTCAGTTGATGACAACAATAATACTGATATCAGACATATCGAGTTGAACCATAACGAAAGTAAAAAAGGGCTCGAGTCAGTTGCTAACAACGATACCAATATCGAACATATCCAGCTGAACCATAACGAAAATACAAAAGGGCTTGAGTCAGTTGATGACAAAAATAATACTAATATTGAACATAATGAGTTGGACCATATTGAAAATACAAAAGGACCTGAATCAGTTGATGACAACAATAATACTGATTTCGGACATATCGAGTTGAACCATCAAGAAAATACAAAAGGGCTTGAGTTAGTTGAAAGCAACGATTCTAATATGGAACATATTGCGTTGAGCCATAACGAAAAACCAATAGGGGTTGAGTCAGTTGATGACAAAAATAATATTAATATCGAACATATTGAGTTGAACCATGACGAAAAGACAAAAGGGCTTGATTCAGTTGATCACAAAAATAATACTAATATCGAACATAATGAGTTGGACCATAATGAAAATACAAAAGGACCCGAGTCAGTAGATGATAACAATAATACTGATATCAGACATATCGAGTTGAACCATAACGAAAATAAAAAAGGGCTCGAGCCATTTGCTAACAACGATACCAATGATGAATTTATTCAGCTGAACCATAAAGAAAACAAAAAAGAGCTTAAGGCAGTTGTTAACAACATTAATATTGATATCGAACATATTGAGTTGGACCATAAAGAAAATACAAAAGGACCCGAGTCAGTTGATGACAACAATAATACTGATATCAGACATATCGAGTTGAACCATAACGAAAGTAAAAAAGGGCTCGAGTCAGTTGCTAACAACGATACCAATATCGAACATATCCAGCTGAACCATAACGAAAATACAAAAGGGCTTGAGTCAGTTGATGACAAAAATAATACTAATATTGAACATAATGAGTTGGACCATATTGAAAATACAAAAGGACCTGAATCAGTTGATGACAACAATAATACTGATTTCGGACATATCGAGTTGAACCATCAAGAAAATACAAAAGGGCTTGAGTTAGTTGAAAGCAACGATTCTAATATGGAACATATTGCGTTGAGCCATAACGAAAAAACCAATAGGGGTTGAGTCAGTTGATGACAAAAATAATATTAATATCGAACATATTGAGTTGAACCATGACGAAAAGACAAAAGGGCTTGATTCAGTTGATCACAAAAATAATACTAATATCGAACATAATGAGTTGGACCATAATGAAAATACAAAAGGACCCGAGTCAGTAGATGATAACAATAATACTGATATCAGACATATCGAGTTGAACCATAACGAAAATAAAAAAGGGCTCGAGCCATTTGCTAACAACGATACCAATGACGAATTTATTGAGCTGAACCATAAAGAAAACAAAAAAGAGCTTAAGGCAGTTGTTAACAACATTAATATTGATATCGAACATATTGAGTTGGACCATAAAGAAAATACAAAAGGACCCGATTCAGTTGATGACAACAATAATATTGATATCAGACATATCGAGTTGAACCATAACGAAAGTAAAAAAGGGCTCGAGTCAGTCGCTAACAACGATACCAATATCGAACATATCCAGCTGAACCATAACGAAAAGACAAAAGGGCTTGAGTCAGTTGATGACAAAAATAATACTAATATCGAACATATTGAGTTGGACCATAACGAAAATACAAAAGGACCTGAATCAGTTGGTGACAACAGTGATACTGTTATCGGACATATTGAGTTGAACTATAGCGAGAATACAAAAGTGATTAAGTCAGTTGTTAACAACGATACCAATATCGAACATATTGAGCTGAACCATAATGAAAAGACAAAAGGTTTTGAGTCAGTTGTTACCAACGATACCAATATCGAACATATTGAGCTGAACCATAACGAAAAGACAAAAGGGCTTGAGTCAGTTGATGACAAAAATAATACTAATATCAAACATATTGAGTTGGGCCATCATGAAAATACGAAAAGAGTCAAGTCAGTTGATGACAACAATAATAGTAATATCGAACATATTGAGTTGAACAATGACGAAAAGACAAATTGGCTTGACTCAGTTGATGACAAAAATAATAATAATATCGAATATAATGAGATGAACCTCATTGAAAATACAAAAGGAGCCGAGTCAGTTGATGACAACCAAATAACTGATATCGGACATATCGAGTTGAACCTTATAGAAAATACAAAAGGACTTGAGTTAGTTGATAGCAACGATACCAATATCGAACATATTGAGTTGAACCATAGCAAAAAGACAAAAGGGCTAGAGTCAGTTGATGACAAAAATAATACTAATATGGAACATATTTATTTGAACTATGACGAAAAGACAAAAGGGCTTGAGTCATTTGATGACAAAAATAATACTAATATCGAACATATCGAGTTGAACCATGACGAAAAGACAAAAGGGCTTGAGTCAGTCAATGAAAAAAATAATACTAATATTGAACATAATGAGTTGGAGCATATTGAAAATACAAAAGGACCTGAGTCAGTTGATGACAACAATAATACTGATATCGGACATATTGAGTTAAACCATCAAGAAAATACAAAAGGGCTTGAGTTAGTTGAAAGCAACGATTCTAATATGGAACATATTGAGTTGAAGCATGACGAAAAACCAATAGGGCTTGGGTCATATGAAGACAAAAATAATATTAATATCGAACATATTGTGTTGAACCATGACGAAAAGACAAAAGGGCTTGATTCAGTTGATGACAAAAATAATACTAATATTGAACATAATGAGTTAGACCATATTGAAAATACAAAAGGACCTGAATCAATTGATGACAACAATAATACTGATATCGAAAATATTGAGTTGAACCATGACGAGAAGACAAAAGGGCTTGAGTCAGTTGATGACAAAAATAATACTAATGTCGAAAATATTGAGTTGAACCATGACGAAAAGACAAAAGGGCTTGAGTCAGTTGATGACAAAAATAATACTAATATTGAACATAATGAGTTAGACCATATTGAAAATACAAAAGGACCTGAGTCAGTTGATGACAACAATAATACTGATATCGGACATATTGAGTTGAACCATCAAGAAAATACAAAAGGGCTTGAGTTAGTTCAAAGCAACTATTCTAATATGGAACATATTGAGTTGAACCATGACGAAAAACCAAAAG
The DNA here is from genome assembly GCA_039000515.1 of Timema cristinae. Lineage (NCBI taxonomy): Eukaryota > Metazoa > Arthropoda > Insecta > Phasmatodea > Timematidae > Timema > Timema cristinae. Next base: position 45,327 of record JBCFYV010000678.1, read on the forward strand.
GGCTTGAGTCAGTTGATGACAAAAATAATATTAATATCGAACATATTGAGTTCAACCATGACGAAAGGACAAAAGGGCTTGATTCAGTTGATGACAAAAATAATACTAATATCGAACATATTGAGTTGAACCATGACGAGAAGACAAAAGGGTTTGAGTCAGTTGATGACAAAAATAATATTAATATCGAACATATTGAGTTGAACCATTACGAAAAGACAAAAGGGCTTGATTCAGTTGATGACAAAAATAATACTAATATCGAACATATTGAGTTGGACCGTAAAGAAAATACAAAAGGACCCGAGTCAGTTGATGACAACAACAATACTGATATCAGACATATCGAGTTGAACCATAACGAAAATAAAAAAGGGCTTGAGTCAGTTGTTAACAACGATACCAATATCGAACATATTGAGCTGAACCATAAAGAAAATACAAAAGGGCTTAAGGCAGTTGTTAACATCAATAATACTGATATCGAACACATTGAGTTAAACCATAACGAAATTACAAAAGGGCTTGGGTCAATTGATTACAATAATAATACTGGTATCGAACATATTGATTTGGACCATAACGAAAATACAAAAGTTCTTGATTCAGTTGATAACAACGATAATACTGATATCGAACATAATGAGTTAAACCATAACAAAAAGACCAAATTGCTTGAGTCAGTTGATGATAACAATAATACTAATATCGGATATATTGAGTTGGGACATAACGATGAAACAAAAGGTCTTAAATCAGTTGATAACAACGATACCAATATCAGACATAATATTATGTTGAACCATAACGAAAATACTAAAGGGCTTGAGTCAGTTGATGACAACAATAATACTGATAACGAAAGTGTTAAGATGGACCACAACAAAGAAACTATGGAACCTAAAAATATTGATCAGTATTTCATTCATCAACAAGCTACTAAACCCTTTTTCAACATTGAAACATCAGATAACGAAACACCTAAACACAATGTTACTCTTAAAGAAACACCAATCGTCGCTCCCTCAGTGCAACGTAACAATAGCATTTTATTGCAATATAGAGATTCCTTGTCCAACAAATCGTTAATAAATACCACACGTGAAGGTGTTTATTTACAAGTTTTTTATGTTTCCGAGGATCTGACAGCTTTGGAAGATATAAATGGAACGCGTTTGAAATCCCAGAAAGATTATCATGTACAAATGCCTTCAGATTATGAATTTATGCTAGGTGATGACGAAACATACTTTACGCTTCCAGTGCGCAGGTTTGAAATATCTAAAGAAAATGTGAATCAATCATTTGACTTGCCTAAGTCATTGGTCTTTGAATTTCAAAACGTATTGAATGGTGATAGTGGAGATGTTTCGTATAACAAAACTGTGAAAAGAATATTACTGAAAGAAGGTTTGACTCCAGCAATTCATGAATCCTTTGAAGTTGGAAGTATTTCAGATACACCAGAAAATGTGTCTCCAACGGCAGACGGGCTAGAAGTTTCTGGCAGTATCAATCACTTAGCACAATATAGTAACACTTCTTTGGTGAATTCTGCGACTGCAGTCACTAAAATAGAAGCCATAGAGGAGGATGCCCTATATAAAATCAGAAGAAATATTTCACAAAAAGAAACACTAAAAAACGTATCAGTTGAAGAATATCTTAGAAACAATTTGACTCTTTCCAGAAATTGGTTCAAGTTTTTAAATATTACTCAGCTCAGAGAAGTGCTTACATCTGGCTTGAGCGTTGGAGATAGTAACGAAAGTACAGTAAGACAGAATAACTATTCTGGTAATGATATGTACACAAATTATACCGTGCTATTAGAAACAGTAAGCATCAAGCCAATTCGAGTTGACAGTTTGGTTTCAGTTGATACAGAAAAGGAAGGAAACAAATCTGTCAACACCCCACTCCCTTACAATGAAGTATTTAACTCAACTATTTCGACTATCATCGAGGAAACATTATCTTTCCAGAAGCAAACTTTAAATGAAAATCAATCAATGTTCCTTGATACGAAGAAAGAAGTGATAAAGTTAGATACTAGGAACACGTTACGTATAACAAATTTAAGTTCAGACACCAATAAGATCACAACAATGGGTATCAAGCTTTCACCTTATGATATTCATCACAGAGGATCACGTGAGCCTCGAAGTGTTCAGGGTAATAACTCCAACAATGATGTTAAAGATGACGATGAAAATAACCACACTGGCAAAAAGGCGACCACTAATCACTCGCTATTCATACCAAATAAGCCTGGTATTGACTTCATTACTGATGATGAAATGTGGATCAACGTGAGTAGGGGCAACCTCGACCAAATCCTGAAATCTTTATCGAACTTTGGAGAGGATAGTCCAATGATGCTCCCCTTGGAAGATTCTGAGGAAAACATTGAAACTTTTATGACCCAACGCCTGGAGGATATTAAGACGCCAGGAGAGCGAGGCTACCAGGACATGTATTTAGAGGACGATGAGAAAGAGGAGAAAAAAGAAGCGTCTGAATCAGTTATGCCATTATACTTCTACAGTGTCACCATACCTACGTTCATAGGTAAGATGTAACATTATCATCTTTAATGTCATCATTCCGTGAGATGCTTTGGAAAGTTAGGATTTTACTGTGTCTTCTACTCCGCGAAAGAGATGGAATATTAGTAGTACAGTAGGACCCGCATATCCATGGATAATACGTTCCTAGAGCTACTGTAGTTACGTGAAACCCCGGATAGTACAGAACCATTATATAACGTGATAATGATGTAACATACATAAATACGATATACGATAGAGTTTAATTGGCCAATTATTCACAGTAAGACATTACCAACTTTAAATAAAGAAATAATAATGTATACTATACATTACAGTGTACTTACTATTCTCCATTCTTCATGTTGAGACGATCCCTGATGATGATAATGATGCTGATATGATAGCACAATGCCCATGATAAGGAGATGAAGTGGGTTGATAGTGTAAGCATAATGACCTATAAACAAATTTTTATTTAATTAAAAGTAAATAAAAATAGGCAGAGGTAAACCGCGGATAACTTAAACCGTGGATAATGAATCAGCGAATATGAGGGCCTTACTGTATTTAGTTTATTTATCTACTAAAAATTGTGTTTATTCGTTGGGGTATGGAAATATTGCTGTCATTTTCCATGTGTACATGTTTGTCAGTTGTAATGTTAATATCACTGACATACTACATTTAATTAGACTCCAATTTTAATATCAAGGGCCAATTAGAAAGTACAATTTTTTTGCAGCCAAAATTGATAGGATTTTACTATAGTATATTCAGAGGCGGCTTAAGGGCCATGTGAACCGGGCTGCTGCCCTTGGTGCCGGCTCGAGGGAGTGTCAAACATAGCTAAACCTAACCAAACGTAGTTGGGCGTGGTATGGAAATAGAAGATAACATTGTCTACAAATTAGGTTCTTATAGTTTTATTTGTAATCCTAAATGTTTTTTTTACCTTCTAAAAGTGAAACGTTTAGCGTATGTTTAACATTTGTGGAGTTTCGCCTACAATTTTTTTCCTATCACGCCTTGGCTGTTAGGTTTGGGTATTATTTTCATATTTCCCCAGAGCCCAATCGCTATGGGAAATGTGATACTGACAGCTAGCAGAAGATTAAAAGAATGGTTAAAAAAAGAAAAAATTGTGAACGTTTTGACTGTCAAAAGTGGCGACAAATTAACATATTATGGTTTTGTAGGGCTTATGTAACGATACAAGAGAGTATATCTGGTAGCTTTATCTAGCTGTAAGTTAACACCATTCATATCGGGAGTGGACTATATTATCCACAAGTAATATAAGGGGGCGCCACAAAGCAGTCCCCCCGGGCACGAAATTTACCTTGGGATGCCCCTGTATATATTAATTTTATTGTTATTTTATAAGTATTGATAAAATCCTATGAAAGTGACAGCTATAGATTACATGACTGACATATGAATACGTGGAAGGGGCGCTAATAACTTTTATCATCGTTATTCCTATGAAAATGAAACTGTAGAATCGCACTGTGCCTCTTCTTGCCGGTTAACATTCTTGGAGTGTTGTTCACAGCGATGGCTGTGATGATCATATTATGCTGCGTGTTTCTGAGACCTGGAGGTTGGTGTTGCCAGCTCTTCACGGCACAATCTTCTACATCGTTGATTGAAGAAGAAGTAGATGTCCAGGAGCTGACACGTACAAAACAAACCATAGTGTAGAAGTTATCAGTGATAATGTTAAATACTTGTTCAGAAAATAATGGTATTTTATATTTATGAAAAAAAAAAAAAGTTATAACAAAGATATAGTATTTATTTTTAAAAGAAAAATTTGATAAAATTAATATTCAAAATAATCTTTAGTTGTTATATTTTATATACTAAATAAAATGAAACCAAAATATAGTATTCAAAAAATATTTTTTCTTTAAAACTTTTAAAATTTGAAAGCTTCCTTCTAGAGCGTCCAAAATCCAAATGCCTTAACAGATAAATTCAAATATCCAAAAATCCTCAGCCCTCATCCAGATGATACGAGTATTGTCAACACTCATCTAGATGATACGAGTATTGTCAACCCTCAGCTAGATAATACGGATATGGTTAGCCCTCAGATAGTATGAATATTGTCATATCAAAAACGGTTGTCAGCCCTAGTCCAGATAATCGGATATGGTCAGCCCTAGACCAGATAAAGCGAATAAGTTTAGGGTGTTCAAAAACACATCGACACAATAGGATCATTAACGTTAACATTCGGTTTAACCAGATTATGTAGATGCATTTATTGCGCACCCTTAGTTTTTTTGTCATAATATTATCATTCATAATTTTATATTATTACATCACTCTGTTAACCTATAAGAAATATTCTGATCCTAAATTTATTCTGTTTTACTTTTAATGAACATTTTAGGGGTGATCCTTTTTACCCTTTAATGAACATATTTCTGGAGGCCTGACAATGTTGATTCCTTGTTACTCTTTAATGAACATGTTTATGGAGACCAGACCTAATATTGATCACATATTACCCTTTAATGAACATGTTTATGGAGACCAGACCTAATATTGATCCCCTGTTACCCTTTAATGAACATATTTCTGGAGGCCTGACAATGTTGATTCCTTGTTACTCTTTAATGAACATGTTTATGGAGACCAAGACCTAATATTGATGGGGACGCGGCAGTTGGCCTAAAAGGCATTTGGCCTAAAAATGAAACCAAAAGTCATTTGGCCTAAAAGTCGTTTGGCCTAAAGGCGTTTGGCCCTTAAGGCATTTGGCCTAAAGGCATTTGGCATAAAAGGCATTTGGCCTAAAATGTAAATTTAAAACCTTCGGTTATCTTCGGAAAGTAAAAAGTACTGTTGTTTCATTTGAATATAATAGCACAACTGATGCAAGGTAGCTCCAATATTTCTAAAAACATTGACAATATCCTACATACAACTAGATCAGTAGTTCACAAAACACTATATCACCTTTTTTATATATAGATTTCCGATATTATTTCCTTGTTAATATATCTCACGGTCATAAAGTTAACGGAAAACAATAAGAAAACCCCATTCTCAACACCGTTTACGCGCGATAAAATTATATGCGTACATTCAAATTATGGGGACTTTTTACAACTTATTCCGAAAGGCAAAATGAAAGTGGAAACACATATTGAACCCACCCACTTTAAAATTGTCTAAAGTGACGCCTGATTTTCGTTTAGAGTTACTGAGATATATATGAACTATTTTTTTTTATCTATTGTATTAATAATTAGTATATATAATAGTGACGCATTAAATAAATTTCACCAGTAAATATTACAATGGTCATATATATATAAACTTAAATTATGGTTTTGACTAGATCCTTAACTCTATTATTATTGTTAGAATTATAATAACTATTATTATATAAAATTAGTACAGTTATTTTTTTCAAACAGTGAAACTATTTTTATTACGGCGATATTATTAACAACATGGGCTATATGCTAACACAATAAGTCCCTTGTTTAAAAACTATATACTAATTTCCCTCCTAGTAATTAGCAAAGCATTCTCAGGATTTATTTCAACTAAATTTTTAAACTATTATATATATATATATAACAATCAAAAACCCGTTGTGCAAAAAATACAAAAGATTTTATGGAATTGTCATTGGTCTTTTTTAAGTCTTCATAAAACGTAAAAATACAAAATGTGGAAGCGTTTACAGGATGATAACTTCCCAGGGCAAGAAAAACGTACGATGTAAGCAAGTGGACCTCCGAAAAGCCAATGGCTGCAGCAGAGGCCAGAGGGATATATCTGACGAGCTTTGGTTAGTAAAAAATATCTCGCCGCTAGGATCGCTTGTGTTCTCCAACACCAAAAAGTGACACTCTTAAAGCCTAGAGGCAAACAGACGTGACTCAAGTTGGCCCACCACATTGCTGAAAAAAAAACTTTTTTGCCTAATCGTTTGTGCTCTATTTGTGCTCATATGTGCCCGAACATGAACGTTAGTGCTGTGAATCTAGGCCCTTTAGATAACATTTAATGAAGGCGATCCCACTAGAGCTCAAGCTAGCACGCCACATATTGAAAACAAAACATAACAAAATTCTGTTTTAACCATTCGTTTAAGCTTCGTTTGTGCTCATATGTGCCCAAAAATGAGTATTTGTACTCTAATATTAGGCATGCTATATAACATTGTATGTGGCGGGCTATGTTGAGCCTTCCCTTTACCATAACATGTAGAAAAATAGAGTTCAAGCTGGCCCGCCACATTATTAAATATTATTTTAACAAAATTCTGTTTTCACCATTCGTTTTTATTTCGTTTGTGCTCATATGTGCCCAAAAATGAACGTTAGTGCTGTGAAACTAGGCCTTTTAGATAACATTTAATGACAGCGATCCAACTACAGTACAAGCTAGCCCGCGACATATTGAAAACAAAACATATCAAAATTCTGTTTTTGCCACTATTTTGTGCTTTGTTTGTGCTCATATGTGCCCGAAAATAAACATTTGTGCTCTAAAATTAGAAAATCTAAAAAAACAGTTAATGTGGTGGGCTAGCTTGAGCTCTAGTTGGATCGCCTTCATTAAATGTTATCTAAAAAGCCTAGTTTCACAGAACTATAGTTCATGTTCGGGCACATATGAGTACAAACGAAATAAAAACGAATGGTGAAAAGAAATTTTGTTACATTGATATCTAAAATGTGGCGAGCCAACTTGTACTCTATTTTTCTACAGGTTATGATATAGGAAAGGCTCAACTTGGCCCCCAGATTAAATGTTATATAGCATCCCTAATTTTAGACCACAAATGTTTATTTTCGAACACATCTGAGCACAAACAAAGCACAAAATAATGGTGAAAACAGAATGTTGTTATGTTTTGTTTTCAATATGTGGCGGGCTAGATTGAGCTCTAGCTGGATCGCCTTCAATAAATGTTATATAAAAGGCCTAGGTTCACAGCAATAACGTTCATGTTCAGGCACATATTAGCACAAATGAAATAAAAACGAGTGGTGAAAAAAGAATTTTGTTACATTGATATTTAAAAATGTGGCGTGCCAGCTTGAACTCAATTTTTCTACATGTTATGGTATAGGGAAGGCTCAACCTATTCCGCCATATTAAATGTTATATAGTATGCCTAATTTTAGAGCAAAAATACTAGTTTTTGGGCACATATGAGCACAAACGAAGCTTAAACGAATGGTGAAAACAGAATTTTGTTACATTGATATTTAAAAATGTGGTGGGCCAGCTTGAACTCAATTTTTCTACAGGTTATGGTATAGGAAAGATTCAAGTTAGCCCGCCACATTAATTGTTCTCTAGATTTTCTAATTTTAAAGCACAAATGTTCATTTTAGGGCACATATGAGCACAAACGGAGCACAATGAATTGACTAAAATAAATTTTGTTATGTTGTGATTTTCAATATGTGGAGGGAGAGCTTGAGCTCAAGTTGGCCCGCCACATTAAATATTTTTTAAATTGGCCAGTTTCACAGCACAAATGTTCATGTTCGGGCACATATGAGCACAAATAGAGCACAAACGATTAGACAAAAAAAGGTTTTTTTCAGCAATGTGGCGGGCCAACTTGAGTTACGTGGCAAACAGACTAAATCTTCTCTTTCTCTCTTCTCCATCGCAATCTACAAGAGACTTTGAAGGGTGGGATTAGGCAGCAGTCCTTTCCTCCCTCCATTCCTAATAATAGCAAACGACCTTGAAGTAAACCATAACAAAAATTAATGGTTCCCCGGCAACTTTCCTTTGGTTCTTTTTCAAACCCACTAACATAATTTGTTTTGAGTTTCACGAGTTGTAGGTGGGCATTTCTGTCTTGCTTCATCCTTTGCTTTATATAGATTAAATAATGTATTAATTTGTATATTTTTGTAAAAAGTTTAGTGATATCTAATTTTTTTATATGTATTTCATCTTCATTTTTGAAAGAAAGATTTTTACTATAAAATAATGAATCGAGGACAAAAATATGCATACCGCGGCTGCTCAATTACACGGTGTAATGATGGTAATTTTTCCTAAATGGTGTCCCGCTATTTCCACGCAAACGAGGGTACTTCTCATAATTATATCTTCCTCATACCTACCATCTGTTTGCTATTAAATGCGGAAAGCATTGACTGGCGTGAAGATACAATGAAACAACAACACTACTAGAGTTACTCTATTTACTTGAAAAAATATTTTAGACAGTGAAAATACATCATATTCAAATATAACAAATGTACATTTTTGTATAATTATAATTAATTGTAAACTTGAATTAACAATTTTATGATAAATACTATACTTACTATATTAACTTAATAATTTAAAATGAGAAATTCCTTTAACACACTGGCTCAAAAAGTATTCATTATTAACATATATATATAATATTATATATATATTATATTATATTATATATATATATATATATATATATAAATATATATATATATATATGCTAAACCTTTTTTAAAGGATGATGAACTAAAAGTTTAGTACCCTTTAATTAAATAAAAGATAATAGATAAAATTTTGATTTTTTCTCTTTACGAGAAAAAAGGGTATTATAAGTTCATAAAAACCATTGAAAAAACTATCATATTTTATAAATTGATTATATCTATGATAAAATGACCTCTCACTAAGCGTTTACTTAGAACCAGTGGCGCACCCAATGGGGTGGGGTAAACGGGGAACCTTCCCCCATGACCCCTAATAATTTCAATACAAACATAAACTATTTACTTTATAACTAAAACATAAGACACAGAAGATGAGTCGGATATATAGGCTCCTTTTTAAGATTTGGTTAAAACTTTATATTCAAAACACACACATATTAAAAGTGCCACTTATATTCTCACTTGAAAAAAGCACAACCATAATAGCTTCCATACATCGTATACAAGAAAATGTATATAGCTAGTAGCCACCATTCTGGTAATTAAGTTCGCTTTAGTTTTTAAGTATCTTAACACAAGATATGGGTTATTACACCGAGGACCTCGCTCATAGAGACTTCAGAATCACTCGCACCTCACCCAATTTCGGTTAAAATTAATACTAAAGTACTTCGAACTGACAAAGCTACCAGAGCGTGTTATTCAACACATTAACATATATTGACTTTGACCAGGGGTTCTCACATTTTAGACCGAAGGAGCCTTTGTACGAGAAAAAATGAATGGCTGAACTCTCATAAAAATATTTATACAAGTATTATGATCATTCAATAAATACATTTAAATCTCACAAGTCTTTTATAATTTAATACTTGAATGAATATAAAAGAAGAACTACACTACACCCCGACCTCCGCGTCACTCAAAAACAAGTTATATTTTGAGTGCGATGACTTATGAGACCAGGTAGCTTACAGCGTTAATACCAAAGTACCAGTTTTTTATTTGTGTACAGAGGTGTAATTTTTTTATCACGTAATATAGAAATATTTTGCTAACAACACATAAACCGTACTAAATGTTGATTTCAATACACAGTCCAACACTTTATCTCAGTTAGTAGCGTGTTTGCATACTGAGCTAAAGGTCCCGGGTTCGGTTCCCGGAATGTCCGAAAAACGTATCATTAGTTGACTGTGATTTTCCCCTTTCACAATGATGAATTAACTGTCAGGGGGCTGGATGTTGTATTTGTTCTAGATTTAAGTTAGTTTGTCAGACCCAAGGAAATAATCTACATTCTACGGTGTGTCTGTCCCTAGTTTTATATCGAGTGTCACTCATTGAGGGTGAACTGGGAAAGAGGGAAGGGTTGATAGGGTGGGTTATTTCCACATTTTTCTCCCCCACCTCCCCCCATCGAAATGTGCCTTCCTCCAGTTTGTTAAACTTCCCTATGATATACTTGAATTTGAAGCTGAAAGATGGCTTGCATCAAACTTCAAAAAGATTCTATAACAATCTATTATTATTTCTAAATGCTTAAGGGACACCCCAAATAGCTTTTAGTGGCATTCCATTTTCAAATATTTTCCACGGCTTGGAGTCAATCCCCTAAAAACTCCTTAAATAGTTTTTTTAAAAACTATCTCGCCCGACACTAATAAAGCTTCGCCGATACTCTTGATAGTCATCACAATAGTATATTTTTTTCATTGTGACTTACTACCCGTTTGAGTTGTACACATATATCAATTTACCCTAATGAACCAGGAATGAGGAAGGTGACATTTTAGAATTAATGTAACTACATTTGCATATATTGAGAGTGGGGAACCATTTTAGGGAAAAATACCCTTGTTACAACCGGCTGGGATTTGAACTTCAATCTTAGAGGACAACTTTATTTCCAACGTGGGGGGGGGGGTATAGGTGGAGGACACACATATTATCTCCAACTTTGAGGGGGGCATATATTATTACCAACTTATATAACATTAATGTAGCTGAATCTAATATTACCCTTTAAATATATAGTTTGACACACTCAGTTGAAAGTTAATATAAATTCAAGATTTTCACTATATTACAAATTGGTTTATGAATAGGCCTACTTACAAGAGGATTATTAAATTTATATTGAAAATTTAACACATAATTTAAGTGAACATTGACCTCACCAAATACCTTAATGCTTTCATTAACATTGCGTACTATATACATTTGTTCATGTACTACAATAAACTATGTTCTTGTACAAAACATATTTAGTAGCTAGGGGGGTGTATGAGATCCCCACTTCCACCAACGGGTCAAAACACCCGTGTGAATGCAATCCTTCCCTATGTTGACTTCTAGCGACCTATCCCAAACAACTTTGGGTTTAACCCGTCAAACATAACCAGCCTTGTTTTATTGGATTTCATTAGTTCTCTTAAAATTTGAAATAGATTTGATCTATCTCTACTAATAATGAGTTAAATTTTGCTTTTTAAAGATTATTTGGGTCTGATGTTATTAATAGTGTGCTTTTTAAAACTTAGTTTGTTCATATTAAGTGGATAGAATTTGGAAAGTCTTTAATTTTTTTTTTTAAGCAAGCTATTCATAGATCAACATCCTTAAAACAAATTTATTTAGGCTGAGCAGAACTTCGAGGGCATAATTCCTCTCCTCTTTACAATTATGAATTTGACAGCTAAAATACTAATTTATGTTCAATTTTGCCATTATTAGTTGTTATTGTTTGTATCCAGGTGAAGGCGCCTCAGAAGTCCAAAGCTCCAGAGTTCAGCCGAAAGTGCACCCGGGTGGGTGGAAAGCGTTAACTTTATGTGTACATTGTTCAATAAATATATTTGCTGGTATTGTGTTGTCATTTGTTCTCTTCGGAGTGTAAAAATAAAGAACACCATCTGAATTGCTGTTTTGAAAGAATATAAATTAAATAATTGAGTAGAAATTGTTATACTAAAACACTAAAAACCAATAGGCATGTTTTAATTGTATTTAATATTTAAGAGTGAAGCGTTTTCACCTCTGGTATCACAATAATCACGAGTGTTTATTACAGACTGTACCAGACCTTGTTTTGGTAACTCTTTCCTTGACCAAGCTAAATAGCTCTGTTTCAACCAATGAGCTGATAATTGTGCACCAATTTCAAAAATGTTGGTTTTTTTTTTTTTTTTTTTAATGCAAATGGTCATTAAATGTGTATGTGCACAGTCACCTGTGATTCTATAAAGCTACTGGTGCAGTTGGGGAATGTAAAAAATGTATTTACTATTTTACAAAATCACCATAGAGCTTATAGTGTGACTGGTTCATGAAAGTCACAAAAAAAGGTAACTTATTTCAAAATGGGTCACCAAAGTCCCTGAAAAGTAATAACTTTTCAAGATGTGGGTCATAAAGTCATGGAAATATTTTTGTTTGAATTTTTTTGCATCATAAAAATGCAAACGCGTCAAATGTTGAGCAACCCACTATCCATGATGCCATGCACTAGCCACAAGTTGCTGATTGCTTTTACCTTGATACCAAGGACAAGGTTAACGTTTACCATCTAGTTAAAGTTTAATGTTGTTAGTGCATTATGCCTATATATTCATTATATAATTTTCGACTATTTACGAAGGGATTTTATCGCCAAAAAGTCATAATTTTTGTTTCGCCAACTCAGTAGACAAAATTACTATCAACCACTGGTGAATAATAAGTCATGTCAAGATCAACTGGCGAGACAGAGGCTGCTCTTGGGTGAAGGGGAGAAGTGGTATGAGTCATCTCAGCCACCCTATTGTACGTCACCTGCATTGTTAGAGGTAAAAGCAAGAATATGCTATAAAGCTCAGCCATTATGTGGTTGTTCTTGTAGGGGGATATATTGGGGCAAGAGTGGGGGACGCATGACGCTGGAGGATAAGCTGCACTCCCTTTTAAAACACACGATGTTGGGGGCACCAAGGCCGAGTAATATTGGGGGTTGCAGCTT
>JBCFYV010000679.1:0-72034 GCA_039000515.1 Timema cristinae
TTAAAATTATTGGTTTAATTTTTATTCAGTATGGAGTTATTAAGACGGCCGCCTCAGTCAGCGAAAAATAGCATGGTCTGTGTCTTTTTCTGGAACTACTCCTCTATTCTGTCTAGGCTTATACTCCCATTAGACCTTCACCCACAACCACCAATTGTCATGTCAATAAGGAAGAGGGGAAAGAAAACTACTAAACTTCTTATCTCAAGGTATAGAGGAAAGCTCACTGATAATTCTCAACTAGCTTAACATTTTCTGTTGTGAGTCCATCCAAAATGAGTTTATTTGTTAGAGGAAGGTTAAACATAGAGCCCCTTTTCATCAAGCCCAGTCGTAAAAGCTCCCAAAACATTATTACAAAGTTGTTGAAAATGAGCTAACTTCACATGTTCACACTTTTTTTCTATTAATTAAACTCGTTGGTTGTTAGACAAAAAGAGCCATATTGGAATCTTTGGACTTTATTTTGGCGTGGTCCGACACCTTAGCTCAGTCGGTAGCATGTATTTCTACTGAATTCAGGTCCCGGGTTTGATTCCTAGCATAGCCGAAAAGAGTTATAGTTGGTGAAATGTATGTTCCCCCTTTCGCAATGATGTTTTAACGTCTGGGGGTTGGATGTTGTGTCTGTTCCAGATTTGATATAATCAGCCGGCCCAGAAAGTGCTCGTTAAAAACCTCAAATAAATAAATAGAAAATAAAAATACTTTGTTTCATAAAGTTTATTGAGGTTTCCTTGCAAAGTACAGCATATGTTTGTCATTTCACCATAGGGTAAATAAATATGCTCCATGCAGTACAAACACAGACTTGTTTATTGGAAAAGGGAGAATGCCAGTCAAAAGGCTCGATATGCAAGAATATACTTCAAGATTGACTGCTTCAATGCATGATGGAAACTGACAATACACCCACCCACACACACTTAAATGAACATTAAATCACTAGTAAGTTTTTATTAGAAGCTCTGGAATTTGGGTGGGCAACCCTGTCGCCAATCACAACAAGTGGTGAATTGGTCGTAAAAGGTTTGGCGAATATGAGTTTGCCAGCTCTCGCAGTAAAATAAACTTTTTCCTGATGGAGTTGCTGGTTGTAATTTGATATTTCCTGCATATAGTTGGCATCATTTCGCTTTCTGAATAAGTAATTGATGCAACACTGTCACCCAACTACCCCGTCTACTTACTTTCCCCACACTTGGTTTCGTACCTGCCTTCAGAAAAAAGATTGTCAAATGTCTTACTAAATTGTCTTAAATTTTCAATTTGAACCATTTTCAACTTTTGTGTCAGAGACAGTTGTAACTTATCAAAAGTGTACATGTTTTAAATAAATTTGTTCAAACAATTTGTGTCGTTTTAAAAGTTCTATTGAGCGACCTAGTTTCTCTGTACAGGTTGTGGTCATTTTAACTTCTCATTCACCACACATGTGTCTACACTGAAGAATATGTTGCCCACCTCTGTTCTAGAACAAGCCTAAAAGGCTGATTATGTTGTTCTTGGAGCTTTGGAAGTCATTACTGGACGAAGGTTAAAACAAAGTATATTTTTTAAGATAGTGTGGTCACCAAATTGATAAGCCTGACAATTCATATTTTCATCTAAATCCGTAATTCAGATATAAAAAACATCGACCCGATTAAAATGGCATTGCTGAGCCGAGTAAGTCTAAGGAGATTTAAAGAGGAGGGGCTGATGCCCTGTAACATTGTTCGACAACTTACTTGCAATCTATGACTATGCCCGGATAACATCATGCTGGTTCTGCTCTTCAGTAAGGAAGATACACAACAATCTTACTGAGGTCTTAAACGAATGGATAACTATTTATTGCCCCTTCAAGTGATTATCCAATCATTATTGAGTTTATGTCAAATTTATATCACTCAGCACTTAAATACACGTGAAAATACTTAATTTAACACAAAATTATAGAAATAACCACAAAAGGGTTTTATATTTTAAAAATTAGCCATTAGGTCTAAACATGTATTTATACCCTACAAATATTACCAGACAACCAAAATTGCTCAAATATACCCTAAATATCGTCGCTAGTCATCCAACATGTCTACTTCACGGTTTAAGTTGGGAAATACTTCTCCAGCGAAATGAATTTGTCAAAACAATACACATGGTGGCTGGAACATGCCCACTACACACCAATTTAACATCAGAAAAGGGGGCGAGGCTGAAGGACACGTCATTAAATGGGCTGGAAGCTCCGCCCTGACGTTTATCTCGGAAATGTCTGAATATTCACCTTTCTTCCGGCGCATTACAGCGGTGCTACGGTCCCCTCTGGTCCCAAGGGCGTCATAGCTTAGTTGGGCCACGTTCACTGGCCAGGAGAACAGAACTGACAATATAGCCGCGGGTAGATACGAACTCAGCCACACAAATCCATTAGGCTAGGCTTGTTTAGGTTATGATCGTGTTGTGCCATAGGTTAGGTTGATTTAGGTTATGTTATGGTCAGGCAAGGTTAGGTTAGCTTAGATTAGCATTTTGTTGTGCCTTACTGTTCATCACTTGCACTTTTACATTCATCTTGAAAATACATTTTAAAAACCATCCTAAATGGAGCGCCACAACAGCCGGTTCCAAGCTAGTACACCAGTACGTCTTCTTTGCAATTTCCAAGAAGGGACACTTGACCCAAATTTAATGTGGGATTAAGACTACCCTCTTAAACGCAGGTGATAACAGGTAAACTTGGCCCAACTTTAATGCACCCCTTTGTTCTACACAACTTCAAGTCTGTAAGGAATGTGTGTTCAATATTTTAGGATCTATCATAAGTATGCACATAAATCCCTCCTTAAGTTAGCATAAGTGTTTTAGTGAAGAGCAATAAGAGTTAAGTTTGTATAAAGATCCCTAATACATTTGATAAATAATCCGTGAGTCAAATTTTTACTCAACGTTAATTTAATTCAGCTAGGGGATGACGTTACAAAATAAGGAAAAAATTATAGTACAAGTGTTCTTGGGTACAACCAGAGTCAATGATGGCTATATTATTAAATTAACATAACTATGCCTTAAAACATTAATTAAAAATTAATTTTTATATATTGAATTAAAATATGATAGGTAAAAAAAACTTAAGTATATAAAATGTAGATGTGGAAACTTCTCGTGCAGCTCTTAGGACCGATTTCAACGGCCCATTCTATTCTAGTGAAGGTAGGTATCGTCTTGTATTTAGTGTAGTGTCGCACTCTAGTACTAAGTGTGACTGAAACTGCCCCTTGCAGGTCGCTAAATGGACTGAAGAATTTCGCCGGAGCGGAAAGCTCGGTGGATGTTGCGGTGGGAGTGGTAAACTTCCACGACTCTGCCGTGGGAGAGAGATGGCCAACGCCTGTCTCGAGGATCTACGTGAACATTTCAGAGGAGATACGTGGGGAAACAACGGACCAGGAGTGATCACCAGGGTACTACAGGCGCGATGCAAAGTCAAAAAGGTCAGTAGACTCCACCACAATCACTCAGCAAGTTCAACATGGTCGGTAAGAATGTAAACGAAACCTCTACAAGTATGGTCATAGATAATATATATAATCAGACGTGCAAGCCAAAACTTTAAAATCAAGCCTGAGGTAAGATATCGTCACCAGTAAATCAGGATTATACAAGATTTGTGCTATGTTAGAAACCTCAGTAGGAGTGTAAATCAGGATTATACAAGATTTGTGCTATGTTAGAAACCTCAGCAGGAGTGTAAATCAGGATTATACAAGATTTGTGCTATGTTAGAAACCTCAGCAAGAGTATAAATCAGGATTATACAAGATTTGTGCTATGTTAGAAACCTCAGCAGGAGTGTAAATCAAGATTATACAAGATTTGTGCTATGTTAGAAACCTCAGTAGGACAGTAAATCAGGATTATACAAGATTTGTGCTATGTTAGAAACCTCAGTAGGACAGTAAATCAGGATTATACAAGATTTGTGCTATGTTAGAAACCTCAGTAGGAGTGTAAATCAGAATTATACAAGATTTGTGCTATGTTAGAAACCTCAGCAGGAGTGTAAATCAGGATTATACAAGTTTTGTGCTATGTTAGAAACCTCAGTAGGACAGTAAATCAGGATTATACAAGATTTGTGCTATGTTAGAAACCTCAGTAGGAGTGTAAATCAGGATTATACAAGATTTGTGCTATGTTGGAAACCTCAGTAGGACTGTAAATCAGGATTATACAAGATTTGTGCTATGTTGGAAACCTCAGTAGGAGTGTAAATCAGGATTATACAAGATTTGTGCTATGTTGGAAACCTCAGCAGGAGTGTAAATCAGGATTATACAAGATTTGTGCTATGTTAGAAACCTCAGTAGGAGTGTAAATCAGGATTATACAAGATTTGTGCAATGTTGGAAACCTCAGTAGGACTGTAAATCAGGATTATACAAGATTTGTGCAATGTTGGAAACCTCAGTAGGAGTGTAAATCAGGATTATACAAGATTTGTGCTATGTTAGAAACCTCATTAGGAGTGAAAATAAGGATTATACAAGATTTGTGCTATGTTAGAAACCTCAGTAGGAGTGTAAATCAGGATTATACAAGATTTGTGCTATGTTGGAAACCTCAGTAGGAGTGTAAAATCAGGATTATACAAGAGTTGTGCTATGTTAGAAACCTCAGTAGGAGTGTAAATCAGGATTATACAAGATTTGTGCTATGTTAGAAACCTCAGTAGGAGTGTAAATCAGGATTATACAAGATTTGTGCTATGTTAGAAACCTCAGTAGGAGTGTAAATCAGGATTATACAAGAGTTGTGCTATGTTAGAAACCTCAGTAGGAGTGTAAATCAGGATTATACAAGAGTTGTGCTATGTTAGAAACCTCAGTAGGAGTGTAAATCAGGATTATACAAGATTTGTGCTATGTTAGAAACCTCAGTAGGAGTGTAAATCAGGATTATACAAGATTTGTGCTATGTTAGAAACCTCAGTAAGACTCTAAATCAGGATTATACAAGAGTTGTGCTATGTTAGAAACCTCAGTAGGAGTGTAAATCAGGATTATACAAGATTTGTGCTATGTTGTAAACCTCAGTAGGAGTGTAAATCAGGATTATACAAGATTTGTGCTATGTTAGAAACCTCAGTAGGACAGTAAATCAATGTTCTACAGAAAGGGGTCAGGGTCAGATACGGTGTTATCCCATTTTGGTATTTGTTATCACATACAATTTGAGTGTCCTCCTTCAGCGCCTCACTTAAAGGTTACGAAAGGCAGGTAATAAGAAGAAAACAAATGAGTAATTATATGTTTACTATAACATCGCCAACTTTATAATTTATTTAAATTATATTGACAGAGAAATGATGCAATGATCTATAGATATAACTTTTTTTCATATTTTGACATTATTTCTAAAAAAAAGAAATTGTCCATGAATTCATGTTTCGTAATTCGTCGCTTAGGTTCCACGTGATTTTGAAGTCGAATCTTCGTTGTTTCAACAAAAAGTATTACAATTTTAATCACGTCTCCTAAAACCTAAATTGTGTTTCACTTCCAAACAATAACTCTTTGTGTGGTGTTTCTCTCTATGTATTATTATTATTATTATTATTATTATTATTATTATTATTATTATTATTATTAGCACCGCGTCTTACTACCCGTTCGGGTTATACGCACTTACGCTAATGTGTAATGGTAGGGTGACTGTGAGATGAAATGAAGGACCTACAGTTTAACGTGGAATCCGAACCACGGTGGAGACCTGGCATTCCTCACATTCACAAGATGTCTTGTCAGAGGTGAAGGAAGGGTTTGGTAATCAGATAAATCTTTGCCGGGACCGAGGATTGAACCCCGGCCGCCAGCATAGAAGTCTGACTCTCTATGTAGCAGTCCCAGTGTCTATCATCATCATTCATCCTGTTATCTACGAAATAATCGTTAAAAGAAGAGTAAAGTCCATGTGACCAGCCACCCATCTTCCATAGAAGAAAGAGGCAAAGGGGCCCGGGCTGAGAACTTACACAAATGAACGCGTTAAGTTTATTTCCTAGCGTGCTTTTCTATCAATTGTAGCTTTTGAATAGCACGCTAAGGACATTGATTAAAATGGAAGTAGCACAGCGATATTTGACTGTCAGATATGTGTTGCAACCTCCTGGTCACCAAACAAGTAAAATATCCATAACGTAATATGTAATAAAGAACAATCAGAGTGAGTCGAACAAGGAACAATAAATAGCCCGAGGGCGAACTAATGCGCTTCAGAAATCGCAACTCGCCCGGTTGCGGAAAAAGTCTCCACATAGGCCGCTCTAAAGTTTAATTACTCCTAAATCCTATGTGTGTTCGATGTGAGGTAAACAAGTCACAATCAAAACAAAGAAAACTACAAGGGATAAAGTTTATCTTTGATTTTAAAAATATAATTTGAGATGGCCATATAATATATATTGTACAAAGAAGAAGGTTGCACCCTATTTTCATAAGTAGTCAAAAAGTTCGAGTCCTAAAAATGTAGAATCAAAGCATTGACAAAATAAGATTTCTTCAAATAAAATCTAAATTTATTAAACAAGAAAATTAACTTTAAAAAAATCTAAACTAAAGGTCCATGATAGAGTTATTTAAACATTCCCAAGTTAGCTGTTCGAAAGCAAACGTGATAATTTGATTTAAATGTAGGAATTACCAAAATATATATTGGTTCCTCAACATTCAATTTATTTTCACTCAATTCAAAGTTTCAAAAACTAAATAAGATTCCAAAAGGAATTATCAAGCAGTAATTTAACCTCAACATCTTAACTTTACAAAGCTTATCATTATCATTAACATAGTTAAGAAAGAATGATTAAATATCACGTAATTTATTCCAAAATAAATGATAAAACGGCAATTATTTAAATCTTAACTTTACAAAGCTTACCAAAAATATAGTCAAGAAAGAATGTATAAATATCATGTAATTCCTCTACGTCTTGAGTTTTCTCATATTTTGTGAACTTTACATAAAAAAACACGGATAATTATTACACAATAATTAGTGACTTCGCTACATTTTAAGTTATTTCATGATATCATAACTTTACTATCTACACCATTCATAAAAAAAGGGCTAACCATGGCACTAGCAAAAATCGGTATATTTTAGTCTAAGCATAATGTAAATGCTCTTTGACTATATAATTTTTTGTTTCAGCTATTAAACTCTCCAAACAAAACAAAATATAAAGCGAGAATTGATAATACTACAAGTTTTAAATTTAAGTCCAAAAATAAATATTTAAATCAAAAAGGAATTTTGTAAAGGGTTATAAAAACAAATTAACTAGGCCGAAAAATAAATTTAGCTTACATTTTAGTTACTACGCAGCAGACAAGCAAAGAATATTCCAAGAGTTCCGATTAAGACCACATACACACATTAACGTGTGTTAATATATACCCTTGGTCCCAGAAAGGGGGTGGTTAGGAACCTAGGTCAGGAAAACATTGGGTCACGTGAGAGCGAAACACGTGCGCCGATACTAGAATGTTCTCCGGTTATCTGGACTCTTCTCTCAGAGACGAACCGAACGTACCAGAATTTTATCAATTTCCCTCGAAAGCATTAGCAATCGACACATTTCTAGGCGGCTGACTTTCGAACCTCGGCAGCGTCCCTGAGCTGGGGTGTATGTTGCCAGCCGGTCGTGTTAGGGCGCGTGGATCCGGGGTTCGTGTTTAGGGTGGAATGGGGCAACTCGGGTAAGTAGATAACTGTGTCTTTACTTGAAGTAATCAAATAATATTGTTTTGTTGGTACGACGCTACAGTGTTTTTGATACAGTTGACCACTGCAGCTTCACAGTCAACTTTACATTTTTCGAGACTGAATGGCGGAATTTGTTCCTTAATTAATGAAAGCATCCGAGCATACGTTTAAGTTGTTTTGTTTGGAAGTAGTGCGAAGATTGCTGGAACTACATTCGTCGATCGACCAGTAGTTCCTAGATTTATATGAATTATGAATATTCGACAAAACTGATAGGAATTCGCTTTGAAGGTTCCATCCCCGAAATAAGTTGAAATTCACAATTAACGCAGCGAAAATCAGGATTATTTCATCAGTTTCATCGTTCGAAAGTAAAAAGCTAGAACAGTTGGACATTAGAACAGCTGCTTTAGGAATTCTGAAATTGGGGCGATCGCCAAATACTAATTGTTTTCTTTGGTCTCTCGCGGTACAAAGACACTTGTAACAGAGTAAATCCCTTTGTCGTTGATCTGCGAACATTCTTGTCCCTATATTGCAGTTATAGGAGCATCAGCCTCCCCTTGCTTCTTAGACGCTATTACAGACCTTTTCATATCAAGGCGGGCTACAACCAGTGTACTAGACTAGTTTGATTAATAATGGCTAGATGACAGAAGGTCTGTTGTAATCCTTCCCTTGCATCCCAAGTGGTATGATGCTACGCACTCCTGGTCCATGGTATTCTCGTTAACTTTTTTATTTATATTCAAATTAGTTGTTGACAAGGGTAGGTTTGCCTTTTGCAGTATCAAGGAATCTAATCACTCGGTCCCCCATTCTTCCAAGCGATCACCGTAAACTCATTAATAATGCTCGACAGGCGCCAGTCTGGGATGAGAAGTGTTTACTTTTACCTTTGTACTTAATTGTAACATAATCAAATGTTATTTTATACGCTGAAATGGGACTAAAATATCAAACGGAGGTAAGTATTTACTGAGGCACAAAAGTTGGACAAAACCATCGGACATATTAGTAGGAATGTAAACTATGGATCAATAGGACAAAGAGTCCCATATTGTTACAGATCAACACCCTATCTCCTAATTGATACATTTGATCAGAATGTGTTATTAGAAATAAAACCACCCGTTAATTAACCATACGTAAGCTATAACTGTAAAGAATGTCAACTGGTTGTGGGATCACGTTCTATACTGCTTACAGTCTCAGTCTTTTAAGCTTTTAGTTCCATCGTTGTAAAGTATAGATCAACATGTTTGTTGATGTGATAAAATAATTGCAGACATTATTTGCTATAGTGTTTTATTCCCATGTGGTTTGTTGAAGCTAGGAGAAATGGCACGTTTGTTGTGACACGGAGGGAAATATACTGCACATCGCTACGAGTCAATGTTAGTCTCCTTTCTCAACTTAACTAGAGTGTTATATCTAATTATGTAGACATAGTTTGAAATTATTCTCGTATTTACAGAAAACCGGGATAAAATTACCCTCGCAAATAGAGCTTACAAATCCAACCAAGAGATAATTGTAACGGGTCATTGTCCCTCCCCTCCTTCTATAAATTTAGAAAGTCGGGCAATTCCATGGTCTCTGCATTATAGATATTTCACAAATAAATAAACAAATCAACATCTCCAACAAGGTTTGAAAAATACCTCATTCTTTATATTAAAATGCCACCACCCTCCACTCAAATGCGGGTACACCTCCTCTAGAGCCTACCTTTCTTATCCCTGCCTCAACAATGAGAATATCCGGATAGCCCTGACGAGAAGACAAGTCTAACAAATAATAACATGTATCTAAAAGGTAACTCCAAACCACAGCAAATATTTATGAAGGACACCCAAGTTAGGTTAGGTTGGGATCGAACCACAATCTCCCTGCTATCGGCCATCTAGTATATTGTGAGAGTAGCGCCTTGGACCATGCAGCCACCGAAATAGACCTTTACCTCCCACAACTTGGTGATAGGCTCATTAGACCTGTTATCCGGAGGAGATTTACAATTTGTCTGTCCGCTATTGTTGTAACAGTCAGTATTCGAAACCCGACATTCCACGAAAGGACCAGCCTTCAATCAGTTCCCCCCTCAATTGTTCTCCGAGTCACGCCACCGCTCGCCCCTACCTTGCCGACCAATCAATATCCCACCATGTTCTCTTACAATGTGCGTGATAAAAACATGTTCTACTATTGATATTTCCAGGAACATTTTATATTCACACAAACCGTACATTTATATTATGGGGGAGGGGGTGGCCACTAAAGGGAGCAGGGGTGATCAAATTCCACCCTCTAGAGTTTTTTTAAGAACCTCGTCATACTGTCAGTTCGGGCGATACGCACCGTAATCTTATTAATCGTGTTTTTTTATAATTATGTATATTTGTATCAGTCTTCAATGCCCAGGCTAGTAACTTTTGGGGCTATAACTCAAATTATATTTAAAACACTTTAAATTATTACATTGTTTAAATATTCCTTTCCGTTGTTGTTGCTGTTCTGGACTTCGCCAAGAGTAAACGCAGGTACACCACATCTATAATAGGAGAGGTGGTGACAGCTAACCAAAGGTTCTTTATAGCAAACATCGTCTAAAAGTCACTAATGTCAACATATTCGAAAATAATACTATATTATCAACTATTGTTTCCGAATGTTGACATTAGTTAATTTCTGCTTATGTTGGCAATTAAGAACCTTCTAGCTGTCACTTATCGACACTCCTACCGTAGGTCGTAGAAATAAGTGGGGTCCTGAGCCCCCCTGGAATTTGATAAACCTCCTCCCCTATTTGTATGAACACTTTTACTTGAACGTCCAAAGACTCAATTTTGAGAGGGAGGGAATAAACATGGAATAGAAGGATGAGTGAACTATTGTCAGAATGTTTGTAGTTTTCGAATAAAAACCTCTTTTGAACAAAACAAATAAAATACATTACTCCAGTAAATCGTTTAATTTAGTTTTCAACACAAATTAGTATCACCAGTTCTTGAATATTTGGTCACTAGCGTAGCGGAATTCAGTGGAAAACACTTAAAGAAAGAGAAAAGTCTTAGTCAACCTGCTTGATGCACATGACAATTATTCAAAATTGTTTTTTTTAGAGTATAACATTACTGACAGAAAGGGACATTACATCCAGTCCGGTCGCCTCTATGTTGACTATCAGCCTCTCTGGTGACACAGACGTACATGGCGAGTTCTCGTCCGACCAGCGGATGTGACTGATAACACAGATATTATTATTATTAGTGCAATGTGACGTTTGATATCAGGTCGCGCACAAAGAGAATTTCTGTCGAACAAGCAGCAGAGTAGCTAGGATTCAATTTTGGTGGAAAAGATTGCTATGACATTTTGTCCGATCTTCAGCCTCTGCGTGCTTGAATATTACCAATAGGGGATTTCCCCAAGCTCCCTACCTACAGTAGCCCCGTGGCTTCTTTGGTGCTGACTCACAGCTCACAACTGACTTCTGACAGTCAGCATTTATGTATATAGGTACCTAAATTTTGACTGTCAGAAGTGACAGCTGGTAAATACATGTTTTTGCAGATCATATGGTTCGACGTATGTATACATAATTTGGTCTGGTAACTTTTCAAAACCGTCAGCTGTCAGTCAACACCAAAGAAGCCATGGGGCTACTGTAGCTCTATTTTTACATCGTAAAACTTATGTTCATATTGTATGAACCATTCCCTCACTCATTAAATTGCTATAATGTTAGTAGTAATAATAATAATAATAATAATAATAATAATAATAATAATAATAATAATAATAATAATAATCAACTTTAATAGCGAGGTTTAAAGCTACCGCCTTTTCTTACACCTAACCAATCCAATTAAAATAAAGTTTAACAGAATAATATACATAGAAACACACACATAATGAAATAGAAAAACTAGAGATAAAATACACATTGAACCAGATATTAATTTAACACAAACATAAATAATTCACACACACACAATAGAAGGTGTGATAACGTCTCACTCTCCTCAATCTATGTTACAACCCATTAGTGAACTTTTATTATTATTATTATTATTATTATTATTATTATTATTATTATTATTATTATTATTATTATTATTATTATTATTATTAGCACCGCGTCTTACTACCCATTCGGGTTATACGCACTTACGCTAATGTGTAATGGTAGGGTGATTGTGAGATGAAATGAAGGACCTACAGTTTAACGTGGAATCCGAACCACGGTGGAGGCCTGGCATTCCCCACATTCACAAGATGTATTGTCAGAGGTGAAGGAAGGGTTTGGTAATCAGATAAATCTGTGCCTGGACCGAGGATTGAACCCCGGCCGCCAGCATAGAAGTCTGACACCTTACCCCTAGACCACCAGGTCACCTGTGAACTTGTACAGTTCATGAATCGAGCAGATGTATGTCCACTCCTTGAACTGTCCTCTCCTCATGACCAGTTCACAAACTGGGCCGAAAATAGTCTAATTCATGAACTGAACGACTCCAAACTTCATTTCTTACTTTACCACCGCGTCTTACTACCCGTTCGGGCTATACGCCTATGTTTTAATTACGCTAATGGTTTTAGGGATTAGTTAGGTTATATTCAGAGGAAGTTTACCCGCATTTGCGTAGAGGGCGAATGGAAAACCGTTTTGGAAAAACCCCTCTCAGTACACCCGACCTAGATTCGAACCTCGATCACCCAGTTATTAGCATTATAGTTTACCCCTAGAGTAGCGCGTTAGACCGAAGTGGGGGGCAGCTCTATTCGTTGCCCAATTCATGAATTGGAAACGTTTTTTCCCTGTTCTTGAAATGAACAATCGAAGAACAGGTTGGGTCTTTAAGTTAATCTAACTTTTAATTGTTTTGGAACAGAAGGTACAGTTCACTAAATGGACAAGAGTTAATTCAATGTTGAGCCAGTTTGTGAGATGGTCAAGCGGAGGTGCCAGTTAGCGGAGTGAGCAGAAGTTCGCCAGGGTTGGCCGTGTGGACTGAGTCACAGTCCCCGAGCGACGAGCCGGACTCTACAGGGCTCATCGACCCATATAGTGCCCTTTTTAGGGGCTGGAGGCAGTCAACCAATCACACACACACCGTGACCTTCCGCCCCAACTAATTCACCCCCCTTGCTAGTCATCCGGTCGAAGGGAACATCACATTAACACTTGGATTCGAACCAAGTACGATTAAGGTAAAAATACCAAAACACTTCCTATCCAAACAATCCTCGCAAGAATTCTAAATGGGTTAAAAAACATCATACCAGGTAAAAATCAATTATGGTATTTAATAGATGTGTAAAAAATAAAATGGGGCAAAATAACAAATGAGCGGGATTACGACAATCTAATATCGTCATCTAGGGTCATTGACCTCAGGGATGGGAGGATTACGTCAATGGGGAGAAGGAGATGTATAGTACCAGGGGATTACAATACTATCTCTCTCCAGAGTGTGCCCAAAGTTCAATTATCCTACTTGGTATTCGAATTTTAAATGTGTATATGATCATTATCATAAATGTATAATTCATTTACTTAATTTTTGTTTAAATAATCTTAGTGGCAGTGTTCTGTCTGTAAGCGATTGTGACCAATCTAAAGAATTTGGATAAGAAAAATTAATTTTCAAGGAACCGACTTTAGCTCGCATAGATAGAGGACGGTAAAACACAAATCTAGCAAAAAACAAAACAAAGATAAAATATTCCACTCAATCTATATCGCACCAGAATCAGAAGTGTAAAGGCCCACACACAGAATGCTAAGCAAAGCAATGCTCCCTATTTACCCTCCCGAATTCATTGTTGTTTCTTTCTGGTCTGCTCCAGTGTAGTTTATTTATGGCGTTCTCCAAAATGTCTTGTTTGAGCTCAGATGGTAGTTCTGAGGAAGAGAAGATGCTGCCATTAGCAACAGATTTGGAAGATGAAGACAAATTAGGAGGTGGAGTTTTGACTTGTTCGATTAACGCTTCCATTTTAATATAAATACATTTATTAAACATAAAACCTAGATAGAATATTACTTAAACGCACGCAAAACAAACTGAAAACAAAACTTCAACACTTCATTAGTTATTTTCACCAAATCAGCGTTGCCTTTGTCCAACGCGGAGCTCAAGCCGCGTTATGCGCATGCGTAATGTAAGATGGCTCAAGATGGGAGATGGCACAATCTCCCGGTCAGCAATCTGGAAAAAAACAGCGCGGCGTAGCAAGGCATAAATAATATAACCACTCAATCAAACAGAGTAATTATTTGTATCAAGTGAAGCTCGAACCCAAACACTTTGTTCATCCATGACTGTGCAGCAGCGCACGCATACATCCGATTTCCCGTCACATAGTTCGGCTCGTGAATCCTTAGCTTAATGGGGCGTGAGAAAATATCAGTGTTTCTGCAGTTTTTATGGCAAAATAAATAAACTACTACTCCAGCAGAAACATAAAGTTAATTGTATTCATCTCGTGATATCAACAGGTCGTTAAATACCTGCCATGAGCTTGGTGGCATTATCCAACAACCTTTTTAAATGAAGAGGAAAGTTATCATTACATTTCAGAACACCCTTGACAGATATTCAATACATTTTTAGATAACCATGGAAAGAAAATTAAATTATATGTTTGTATTAGAGCAATTTTTTATTTACTTTCGTCAAAAAAAGTTTATCAATAAAAACTGCAAAGACACTGGCTTTTTCTCATGTCCTATTCCATCCCAGCTTAAGTCGGTATTCACATTTCCTAGATGTAGGCCTATGTAAGAAGTTGCGTTTAATCCCGAGATAAGATACTTATACAAATATATTGACTTACATAATTATTATTAACCCAATGTGTTTCTAAAAGTGTATTAAACATAACTCACCTCATATTTTATATTGAGCTTTGTTTTCAAAAATTTCATTGCCTTTTAGATTTAAAGAACATGCTCTCTGAAACGATTTGTTTGAAGGATTATTTGACCATTCTTCTTCCACTGGTTCAATACAAGAAAGAGGTGTATGTTCCACTGGTTCAATACAAGAAAGAGGTGTATGTTCCACTGGTGCAATACAAGAAAGAGGTGTATGTTCCACTGGTGCAATACAAGAAAGAGGTGTATGTTCTAGGCGCGTGATATGACACCAGAAAGCTGTCAGGGTTCACTGTTCACCCCCCCAAGGATTTCTACCCCATACACTGGAGGAAGTGGGCCCTGTATTTCGACGAGGAGCGCAGCGGCCACACCATGGCCAAACTAAAAGAAGCCACAGCCATCCACGTGTGGAACAAGTTCAGTGTCCACAAGAATGTGACCGTGGGGTCTAAGCAACCATATGCTCTCATTGCTCAACACTTCTGTCCCAGAGTGTACTCGCATGCAGGACCAGTGTTTTGAACAGACTCTACACTTCATATTGTTCAAAGGGGGTCTCATTTTAATAACTTTATAGAATCGTTACATTGCCAAAAATAAAACTTACCAACAAACATCTTACCGGCCTCGTGGTATAGTGGCTGCTGACCTACAAGTCCCGAGGTTCGGATTCCGGCTGGTACCGGGGGATTTTTTATCAACAGGGGAGTAATTCTCATGGTAACCAGGGTTTGGTTAACTAGGCTCAAGTTAGGTTAAGATCCTCATTGGCTCCACCCCGTCATATTCACTATCACCATCGCCATCACCTCATTAGAACACAGAAAGGATACATTTGGGCGTCCCCTGGGCAACAAACAGTACATTAGTACTGGATAATCTTTCCTCAAATTGAGCTACAGACTGATCTGGCCCATATTATTATTACTAACCAACATCTTTAAATATACATGAAGTAGGTGGTGTTCAAACATACAAGGACTATTAAGATGTTTAAATAGAATTAATGATGTTTGTGATAATACATTTATGATGCCATTAAGTTACTTTTTATATGTACACTATTATATTAGTACACGACTTATAATCTTAACCAACCAATGACAGTATAATTTGCAATAAGCTTCCAATAGTTGTAACAGAATCATATGTTATGTCTAGGCAACACAGTTAACTCCTATACACATAATAAGACCACTTATACAACGATTAGTATCTACTAATTTGGATCTCATAAAGTGATGATAGATCTCACTGATATCTTGAGCATAAGCACTTAAAGGAAAGATTCAGTACAGTTGTATTATTATTTATTTGGTCTGGTGGCCCTTGGCAGGTTGGACCTCTGCCCAACCATTGACCACTGACCTCATGGTCATGTCAACAAGAAGAGTAACACTAGGATTTACTAGAACTTTGGTTGACATTACTAATCACTTACCATTGACCACTGACCTCATGGTCATGTCGACAAGAACAACAGCACTAGGATTTACTAGAACTTTGGTTGACTTTACTAACCACTCATCACTTACCATTGACCACTGACCTCATGGTCATGTCGACAAGAACAACAGCACTAGGATTTACTAGAACTTTGGTTGACTTTACTAACCACTCATCACTTACATAGGCTTTTGTCAACAACAACAAAAATAAGGGGCCATCTATGTTGTACTTTATTTTATAAACTAAATAAATTGATGAAAACATTGAATCACTTACTGATTTCATAAAAACTGAATAATTAGTTATATTATTAAAACATACTTTCTGAAGGCACCCATAAATAATATAAACACACAGGTATGGTTATTATTATATTATAATATTAATTTTAATGTTTTAAACACCATAAATACCAACCTTTGATTAGAATTAAATATACTTTTGACTATAAATAAACCTTATCCAGACCCTGATTTTGGTTGGAAGAACAGTTTAACCTATTTATTTGTGGCCAACAATATTCACATTTTAGTAAATTATTTGTGTCATTTTATAGGTATTGACAGTATCTATCAAAATTGATAGCTACAGATTACATGACTTGCTGTATGAATATATTAAATTGGTTTTAGTAACCTTAGTAACTAACTTCTACTGTTCTTCCTACCAAAATCATACTATAATTATATATTTAAAAAATAATATATTAAATTTAAGATTTGTACAAAATATTTTTTGTTCGCATAGTTTCCCTATTGATTCTATCAGTTGCCATAGTTTTTTATAATCTTATTACTGAGGGCTATAAAATAAATAGCTTGATATTCCATTCATATATGTGAGAGAGGCTGTATTTTATTTGGCGTGTCAGATTTTGGAACATGGCTCAAGTATTTTAGTGTAAAAATATATCAAAATACTGCGATTGTAAACTGTACAACATTTCAGAACTCTAATGCCTCATCCTCACTCTCAGAGAGAGTGTACAACCGACTGAGGACGAGAGATATTCTCTCCACTCTCACCCGTCATTTCGATATATATGATGAAGGATGTCCAACTTGCTGCTAAGTCAGTTTTGTGTTTATTATGACCTCATCCAGATTTTATTGAAGCCTTCTTTTTTTCTTAGATATTTTCTACCCCATGTATCGTTCAGTTTCATTTTATCTTTGTGGTTCATGTTTCGGTGTAATTCCAAGAATTGGTTCTTAGTGTCTATCACTCACTCATGTTTTGCAAGACAACATTCCTGGTTCTAATCGCGCATTGACTGGAAGATAGAGGCAGTGCAGTCGTACTTGGGGATGTGGGAAAAGTATCGATACTTTAACAATATTATATCGATATTTTATTTTCAATACTAATATTTTTTACTCAATACTTGTACTGATATTTAGTACTCACACT
Organism: Timema cristinae; assembly: GCA_039000515.1. Lineage (NCBI taxonomy): Eukaryota > Metazoa > Arthropoda > Insecta > Phasmatodea > Timematidae > Timema > Timema cristinae. The sequence continues at coordinate 17,495 of JBCFYV010000679.1, forward strand.
TAAGGCCATATGTACAGAAATTTTTTTTTCGTCATTCGAAAGAGTTTTATTCTATGAAATATTAAACATCAAAAATTTATTTTTAACTATTTTTATTCAAGAGCTATGAGGGTAAGAAACTTCAATTTTTACGTTTTCCAAATCAAGTTTTAGGCTAAACTTTTTGAAATAAAATTTTGAAAATTAAAATTTAGTATCTTTAATACTATACCTATTTGATAAAGCTGGGATTTTACCGTAGTTATTAGCATACTCTGTATAAATATACTCAAAGTTCCCTTAAAATCAACACAATTCAACAATTGTTTATTAATACTAATTCATCTATAAATATATAATATTAGTATTCATGCGATGTATTGATGTGTATACTTAAGATTAAAAATATATTCAGATTTAAATATGCAAAGTTTTACTGAATAACTTGATTTGCGTATGACATAAAAATATGCACTGAAATTCCAAGTTCGCTGACGGGATCAAAACTTTGTAGGGAAGTGTAGCTTAGTCGACAAGAACGGGAGATAGCCCGCCTCCACAGCAGTTACTCCAGCTGTATTATCACAAACACACAAGTAATCTGCAGTCCTTGCGAGATTCGAGATTTCTGTTTGAACGATCATTCACAAGTTGTCTCTTAAAATAGTTAGACTCATATTAATAATAATATTTAGAAACGCGTCTTACTAACCGTTCGGGTAGAATCATATTGTAGTGATATTAATATTTATACCACTATCAGGGTTATTTCATTATTAAAACATGTTGTAGTAATTTTTAGATTTGTGTTTTATTTGTGATCTCTGTGAACCGTAAACACACTATATATATATAATTATTAAAATAATAAACAATGGTTCCTTCCATCACAACCTGGAAAACGTCAAGCTTTGAAACCGAGTACGGGCATAATATAATGTATTATATAGGCAGATAGGCTTTATGTTTGTTTTATATGTTAGGGGTTTCCAGAATCAGTAACATAAAATATACGATCTAATAAACAATAAATGGCTGTAAGCGATCGCCCAAGGTTTCGACACATTTCATATCAAGAATGATGAAATAAATATTTAACATTTAAAAACACTTTTTACAGCCATTGTATAAAAAATCTTTTTCATGAAAAAATTTCAATTTAGGCAGTTTATAGTGTTTAAACTAGTTCAAATAGCTAAGAAATTAAGTCATTATTAATGCAGAAAAAGGCATTATTTTATATAGTTTAAATTGGCAAAACTTATTACTCTGAATACATTAATATGCATATGGAAAAAATAATTTCACAATCTTCAATTTAGTGAACACTGCAATTATTATTTTCAATTAAATTATTTATGTTTTTATTAGAGGTAGAATATTTATACTGTCAGTCAGACTTAGATCTTGGTTCATATGGGATTATCTGCATGATAAATTTGATTGATTAATTACATTTTATAACATTACAATTTTGTGATTATTTACATTTTAAATCATATGGCCGATTTTCCTCAAATTAGTTAGGCCTAGGTTATAGGTAAATATAATGTGGGCATAAATGGTGATTATGAAAGCATTAATATATATATATATATATATATATATATATATATATATATATATATATATATGCATTTTATCTTAAGAAGCAAACCCAAAAAGTCAAGTGGTTACAATTAAATTGATTATATTGTTCAAATATTTGATAATTTTAGGAATATGGCAAGTTTCTACAGTTAAATAGAATTATTGAATTCTAAGACATATACAACATCCAGAAGAAGGCCGAGAAATGTTCAAATAATAAATACTACGTCCCTACCAGAAATCGATCCCGAAGCTCTTTGCACTGTAGACCATCCCGCTAGCGACTGAGTTAACATGTCGGGCTATAATACAATAATTATATCACATTTATAGCCTGTATTTTCTTACGTTCTCTCCCACAACTGTCAAACTGTTAATTGAGTGGCCTATTATTATTATTATTATTATTATTATTAGCACCGCGTCTTACTACCCATTCGGGTTATACGCACTTACGCTAATGTGTAATGGTAGGGTGATTGTGAGATGAAATGGAGGACCTACAGTTTAACGTGGAATCCGAACCACGGTGGAGACCTGGCATTCCCCACATTCACAAGATGTCTTGTCAGAGGTGAAGGAAGGGTTTGGTAATCAGATAAATTTGTGCCGGGACCGAGGATTGAACCCCGGCCGCCAGCACTGAAGTCTGACACCTTACCCCTAGACCACCAGGTCACCGAGTGGCCTCTTGAAAATATGCTTGATAAGAAATAGATTATTTATCGCCTTAAAAATTGTGTGAATGCAAGAATCTACGTTTAAGCTTGCAATTTTTCCAGCATTTTATATGACTTAAATTTTGAAATTCTATTGGAATATTTAGAATTTCTCTGTTAATTCCACCTATAAGGGTATAATTAGGTCAAGTTAAACGTTGTAGCTCCTATATAAGTAGTCTATAATGATGATGTGCCAATTAGTGAGATATCCTGTTGGGGACCTAAACAATATAGGAAGGTATAGTGTTAATTATTTATGCATTTTTAACTCACTTAGAGAGTAATTTTAGAACCAAGTATGATAGTATAGTAGTAATTGATGTTTGCATTTGCAAGAGTGTGGGCACTTTGAATTTACCTCAAATGAAAAACCGCTATTTACTATTGTAACGACAGTCTTTCTACAGATTTTTTTATTATCTTTTTGCAAATAAATAATGTAATAAATAATTATTTCATTCACTAAGGAATGTATTTTATTACATATGACTCATAAAAAATTATGTGTGAGAGAGAGAACGATTTTTATTTGGATTAATTTAATCAAAATAACTGAAACATTCTTATCCAAATAAGATGTAATAATAATAATAATAATATTTAGCACCACGTCTTACTACCCCTTCGGGTTATACGCTTTAAGTACTAATTACGCAAATGGATTAGGAATTGGGAAGGTTCACCCGACTGAGATTTGAACCTCGATCTCCCCGTCCTCAGCAGTCGAGCTCAACACAAGCGCGTTAGACAAACTACGCCACCGAGGCGGGTGAATAAGATGTAACTTATATATAATCGCTCTCCAATGTTTTTAGACCCTTTGAATTATTTAGTGATTAGGTTTTGAGGTTTGAGTTATTCTAGGGTGCAAGGAGAAGGAAACACAATTTAATAGTAAATGCACCATATTTACTTGGAGAGTGGATTGCAAAACTATAGAAAGAGAACACATGTGGAAAGCCACCTAAAAATTTGTAAAAATTATATATATATTTTATTTGTATAGGTAAATTATTAATAAACCCACCTTTTTATTGTAAACTCGAGTTTATTGCTGCAAGTTCCTAGTAATTTTTTGAATACATATTTTCTACCTGATTCACCAACCGATTCAAGTCCTTATCGAAGTTTGGCTTTATATAATATATGCTCACTTTGAAATAATATATTATTATATGTCACATGACTTGCACAAATGAACAACGTAATCATCAGTTTTGTTCAATTTTCTCTCTCTGGTGTATATATATATATATATACACACCAGAGAGAGAAAATTTATATATATATAAAATTACAGCTTATATTGTTGTATAAACCATATTTATCTTTATAATACGCTTTATCTCTAATGAAAAATCATTATTGGCCTGGTTTTTATTAGAATAAATAATATACATTTCAAAATGATAATTTAGGCCCTAATACCGATTCAGAATTCCAAAGCTCTGAAGAAGATAGTTGTGAGATTAGTTCAATAGAAAATTAAGAATTTTGAGTTGTATAGGAAAGTGACGATGACATACCTAGATTATTGATGAGAACGATACCTCCGTCAAAAATAATATAACAGGAATCATGGATAGATATTTAATATTTTCTTAAATAATCCCACAATTTGTACCATGGGTAGGTACCAACTGTAAAAAAAAAACACGTCCGCGAAGTTGCCCTCTCCCCGAATTTAAAAATTCAAGTTTTTTTTATTGCAATCGTTTGTTTTTCGCTTGTTGCAGATTGTTCCACAAATATTTTCGTTTGTTCTGTTTTGATAGGCCCACAAATGATATGTCTACATTGGTGGGGCCAACTTCACGGTAACACCCCCCCGCCCCCGCACCCCTCCACACACACTTTGAAAAAATCACATTTTTATGTTTTCCGATCGTTTGTTTCCGGATTATACCGCAAAAAGGCTCGTTTGTTTTGCATTTGTTCTTGCACAAATGGGACATGAACTTGTGACACTTTGCTTACTCGTGAGGGGCCAACTTTACGGTAGCTCCTCCACTTTGAAAAATTCATGTATTTACTATTGCATTCGCTTGTTTCGGATTGTCCAGCAAAAATTTCGTTTGTCCGTTTTGATAGGCCCACATATGGTATGTTTACATTGGTAGTGCCAACTTTACGATATCTTCCCCTCACTTTTGAGAAATGAAATTTTTATGGTTGCGATCATTTATTTCGGATTGTTAAAAAAAAAATTATTTACCTTTTGATACGTCCCCAAAATTAGCTATACTTTACATTTGACATTCATGAATTCACCCTTCTCCTCTTTTAAAAACATTTTTTTTTATGATTACAATACTGTTTCCTTCGTTAGTTCCGGATTGTTCCGCAAAAAAAAAATCTGTTTTTCCGTTTTGATATGCTCACAAATGATATGTTTACTTTGTATCTCCACGAAGCTGCCTCACCATCTTTTCCCCTTAAAAACCTTTAAAAAATAAATTTTATGGTTGCAATTTTTGTTCTTCGTTTGTTCCGGATTGTTCAGGAAAAAATAGTTTGATATGTCTTTATACGCCCATAAATTGTATGTTTGCATTGCACGTCAATGAAGTTGACTCCCTTCCCCCATCTTTTAAAAATCCATATTTTTATGATTGCAATAATTTGTTCTTCGTTTGTTCCGGAAGGTTCCTGAAAAAACGCACATTTCGTTTTTACAGGACAACACAAGATTTATTTACACTAGGAGCGTAGATTGACGCTCTATGGCAACCATATTCTCCACATGAACACATACAACTTTTAAAAATAGTATTTTATCTTTGCAAACAATAATACGTTCTTGGTTAGTTTTAAATTTCTTTTTGCGAAGATTTCCATTTATTCCTTTTGTAAAGCCTCGATAATTTTTTCTAGTAGTAGCTCTCTCACATTATTTCAAAACTTGAACATTTTTTGTTTAAAGTTTGTTTTTATTTTGTTTGAGTTCCTTAACATGTTTATCTTTATTTCGTTCTGAATTTCTTTTAAAAATGTGTTTATTTCATGTTGATAGTTTTAAAATTACCATATTTTTATCACTATGCTAAGCTCCGTTTCCTCGCCTCAACTGGATAAAATATAACAAAATTTTTATTTTTTATTTTAAAACTTTATTAGTTTGTTCCAGATTATTGTGCATTATATTTTAGTTTGTTAGTTCTTAGAGCTCTTACAAACGCTAAATAAACTAGTGTCACTAGAGATGATGGCCTTTTGTATGTGCGACCTGTATAAGAATGTCCCACCCTCTGTGTCAAAGTATGAAAAATAATGTCTTTGATTCGCTCACTATGCACAAAAAAGCAATAAAATGGCGGAGCAAGTCAGAAATACAAAAACTTGGTCTTCAACTTATTGCATGCCATAAAACTCATAGTAAAGAAAAGTATTTTTTTAGGCTTTACTTCCTCCTAAGCTTCAAAATATTGGTTTCGTCTAATTGGGCTGTTGTGAAATTACCGAAAGATACCCTCCTTCCCTCACCCCCTCAAGAGAGCTCATAGCTAGGTTATCCTAAAGTATTGACATCGCACCCTCCTTTTGTTTGCTACTATTACTGTTATGATGTAGTAAATAGTACCTTTGACCGCAAAGAGACATGATTGGAAGGAAATGTCAATTATTCCAACTCTGACACTTACAAAAAAGACTAAGAAACTCCTCGACAGTAAAAATTATTTTTTCAAATCAAAGTTTACTAACAGGACCTAGAATAAATTTCCAAAAAAAGTTATTAAGAATATCTATAGAATAGCCTGAAATTCTAAAAAATTGCTAAAAATTTGCCAAAAAAACCAAACTAAGAAATTAAACAAAAAATCGAAATGAATGCACATAACTATATCAAACACGTGCCTTTACAAATTGAAAATAAAAAATAGCTATGCAATAAAGTCTTTTAACAGCTAAACTCTTGCATTCTGGTAAATATAATATTGATTTACAAAAATTTAGTTTAAAAAAAATCCCATACCATCGTTTAATTTCAGCGTCTAATCAGTTATGTGGATTTTACAAACATGACAAACAAATAGGATACATAGTTAATTTTCAACATTATCTTATCATTCCTACAACTTTTTGATTAAAAACAATAGGTTTGAGTATTTATAGATTATAAAATATCGATATCATTTAAAAATATACTAATTTAACATAAGTGCCTCGATCTTATTCAAACCAGAATGGGCTACCATGAAGTTGGCCCCTCTTCCCCCAATGTAAACATACGATTTGTGGGTTTTTCAAAACAGAACAAGTAAAAACATGTGTCTAACAATCCGGAACAAGCGAGGAACAAACGATTGCAATCAAAACGCCATGAATTTTCAAAAGTGTGTGGGGGGGAGATGTTTCCATGAAGTTGGCCCCTCATGAGTAAAGAAAGTGTCAAATTTACGTCCTATTTGTGCAAGAACAAATACACAGCAAACGAAACTTTTTGCGAAACAATTCGGAACAAACAATGAAACAATGAAAATGTCAATTTTCCAAATGTATGGGGGGGGGGAGGTCTTCCGTAAAGATTCCCCCCAATATAATAAGCATATCATTTTTGGGTTTATCAAAATGGAACAAACGAAAATCTTCACGGAGCAATCCAGAACAAAGATTGTAATAATAAAATCTTGACCTTTTCATAATGATAGACCAACTACGGACGTAAATGACGGATATCCAGCCAGAAATGTAACCGAAGAATGAATGTATTGCTCTTTTTGCAAGCTAATCAACAATTCCCGGCCCTTGCTACTCGGATACTTCATCACTGACCAGCCAACGAAATTATCAAACACTAAGTTCAAACAGTTGACCCAAGGAGTATCAGCTTACGTCTGTGCCTCTGTGCCGACACAACAAGGCTGCTTGACGTACACTACCATAATAAAGCTGAGGTCATGTATCCATGCGAAGCTCTAGAGTTGCTAGTGGTACTAATGCCCTTAATGTATCAGATCAGTATTGAAAGAAACTACATTTTTTGCTATCATTCACTCATGCTGAGAATAAAAGTTTACTAGGGTGGACTGTAGAAGAGAACAAATGACAATATTTCTCAACTCTTACTCATTGTCTGCAAGACAAGCAATAGCATTCAATCTCTTTTAGCCTATCTTAATGCATAGATGTTCTTTCATCTTGGTTTATAAATACAGCTGCCTGACTGGTTGACAGACGAGTGGAGACTAGTCTACATAACACCCCTTCCTTTATCATCACAAACTAAACTAAATAAACTCAAAATAAACTGCCTCAAGCAGACCAGAAACATTTATATGCGTTGTTTAAGCAGATAAAGCAGGTAGGGCGGCCATTATTTTATTATTTGTCAATAGCTAATCATCTATTTTGATAGCGTAAATATACGTACAACGAATGTAGTTAAAAAATGGCACATCCCAGAAGTGAATTATGGATTTTTTTTAAAGTTGGATAGCAAAAAAGCATCTAGTAAAATATGTTTTAGATTATTAAAAACCACGATAATTTTCAGTGTTTAAATAAATATGAAAATATAATTGTGAGGCGTAAGTTGAAATTATTATTACTAGAGAAGAAAACATAATTTTCCAGATTAAAATTTCGATACCAATACTTACTGTTATCGATACTTTTCTTTCGATACTAGCATGGTATCGAAATATTTCTTCTGATGCTTTTAATGAGTACAGTATCGATATATTTCTTTCGATAACATATCCCTACTGGTACTCGCGTCTCGCGCCCTTTGACTCGGACCTCAAAGGCCGACATTGACCCGAGCGTCGCCGAGATGAGACGAGAACACCGACTATATTCTCGCACTCGAGCTTCTCCGAGTAGTCTCGGAGAGTTTGTGGATGAGGCATAAGAGTCACAATTATTTTACTATTACTATTATTATAATAATATTTCGTTCCTCAAAATCCCACAGGGCACGTATTAGTATACTCATTTAAAATATCACGCGAATCTTCAAAACTTGCCTTTTTGATCATGTTCTCTAAGCCTCCTTGATTATATTCTTTGCTAAATACTACTACTATATTTTATTTTAGGGGTAGTCACAGATTAGATAAATGTATACATGGAGGTGCTGAGTGATCTTCAAGTAATTTAACTCGCATCATAATGTGAATGACTGTTGGCCTAGGTCTACATACTGTATACTATATGAATATTTTGTTTGGAGCTGTCAATATGTCCAAAACACTTTTATTGACATATTCCTTATTACATTACCAACATCAAAATTTAAGTTTTATTATTTAATGTTCAGTCTTATAGTGAATTGATTAAAGTTTTATTTTACTAAAGAAATTAATTATTATATGAGTTTTACAGAGTTGCATAATGTTTGGATCGTTGAATTGTTAAATTCAATCATGAATTATAATGAGGGTATATCATTTTGTAAATCATAGGTATTAATAAGGTGCTTAAATACTTCGATACATATTTAAAAATAGAACTCGAATACATTTAAAGGTAAGTTATTTTTAACTTATTGTTTTCGTTGTCACGCTATTTTATAAAATGCAATTAGTGAAAATTCGACGGCATTTAAATGCAAAACATGCAGAGCATGCTGATAAAGCCATCAAATGCTTTTAAAACAAACCAAATCTCCCCTATCCGAAACCAAGCACATTCGAAATGACTAACCGTATTTGTGTTTATGTATTGGTTTTTCAGTTGCCAAATAAGTGTTACGTTCGTAGAAACCTTTATTTGTTAAGATATACAAATCATGTACAGTAAAATATACAGTAATAATTGTAACTTACACTTATTTTAACATTGAAAAAATATAAAAACTAGTTTACAACTTTGTTCTATTGAATAACCATTTATTTACAAACTGTATGTACTGTACAATTCATACATTTATAAATATACTTTTTGTAACTATATTGTATTATATTTGGAAGAAGGTACAGGAAAGGTGGATATAAACAAATAAAAGGGACGAAGACAATATGGTTTTTACAATGAAAAGAAGAACACAGTTCACACTTTACACTGCTTCCACTGGACAAAGAGGTAATGATTGCCTCTTAAAGAAAATAGATATAGTCACCGGCCAATCCCCCGACCTAGGTTTCATTCTATCAGAACTCATCAGGGAGGAGTGTGAAACTCGCAACGCAACTTCCTAAAAGAGGAAACAAAAAATAACACAAAAGGGATAAAAAGGAAAATGGTAAAGAATGATAGGACACGTAGATAGGAACATGTAAAAAGTATAACATAAAGGACAAACACAGGAAAAGGACATGGATGTGAATTTATAATGATATAACTCAATAAGGAAAACCTCTTTTCGCTTTATGAGGTAATTGTTTTATATTTGGAAGAAGGTATAGGAAAGGTTTTTGTTATACTTTTTACATGTTCCTATCTACGTGTCCTATCATTCTTTACCATTTTCCTTTTTATCCCTTTTGTGTTTCCTCTTTTAGGAAGTTGCGTTGCGAGTTTCACACTCCTCCCTGATGAGTTCTGATAGAATGAAACCTAGGTCGGGGGATAGGGTGGTGACGATCAATTTTCTTTAACAGGCAACCATTACCTCTTTGTCCATTGGCAGCAGTGTAAAGTGTGAACTGTGTTCTTTTCAAAACCCATATTGTGTTATCCCCTTTTATATGTTTCTATCCAACTTTCCTGTACCTTCTTCCAAATATAATTTTGTTATGTATGGGACTATTAATTATGATGAGCTAAAAGAGATTGACTGCTAAAGTTGCTTCTTGCTTGTCATGTAGACAATGAGTGACAATTGAGAAATAAGGTCATTTGTTCTTCCTCCACAGTACATATTAGTAAACATTTAATACCAGCATGGGTGAAGATGGCAAAAAAGTTTCTTGTGATACCGTAGTGAGAGTACTAATATCAGTAAAAGTATCGGAAAATGTATCGAATAAAAAAAACCAATATCGAAAGGATACAATTGATATTAGTAGAATATCGATACTTTTTTCCCATCCCTAACCATGATCATCACCTTTATATTATCTTTTAGCCATATAAATAACAAATTATTTTAAACTATCTGTAGACCCTCTTCTTCGAATGGGTTTAAGAACTGGACAGATATGTTATTTCTAGGAATGGCTTTACTTGGTGCTTCTTGGTGATCTAAGCTAACAGTTTCACCCTGTCCATCTTAAGGGTGACAAAAAGCAGGTGAACCCGGGGGATATACATACGAGTACATTGAACGAGGATTTAAATGGAGCGTGTAGAAATTAACTCTTTCAAAATATGACTTTTTTCACTTTTTATGCCAATCTATTTTTTAATTTGTGATGAAAGTAATTAAGTCGCACTATCACTTATGGTTGAATTGATTTTGAAAATATATTTTCATTTAACATAACTATCAATACTATGTGAATTACGATAGTTTTTTTTTACGTTCGCAAATTGCTACATATTATTTATCTGAGATTGTGCTTAAAGGAACTTTATAATACATTTAAAAAAACACAAATTTGTAAAACTAAAGAGCCACAAAATAAAATGGTACCACTACTAGATGAATCACTTATTCATAAAGCCTAAATAAAATATTAAAATAAAACTAAACAAATAATGAAGCAATAATAAACAATCTGATGGTTTATACCTTACCCTGAAAAGTAGCAAAACTGTACTTAGCTCCTTCTAGCCTAGATCGATTCAATTATTAAAAAATAAACTACATATCTTGATTAGGTACTCGGTTCCTAGATAAGATACATTATTTTAAGGTTAATTTAATAATAATTGATTTGAATTCAATATTGCTCAATTGTAACAAGTGTTTTAATTGATTGAATATCAATAAAATTAATGAAATTGGTTGTATTTATTCTTCATTAATTATGTATAGTGAGGATTATAATGTTATTTGTTTTATTATATTCGTAATATTTTTATATTGCTAGTAATATTAATTCTATTTACCAAACAATATTTAATAATAATGTTATTAGGGTGGAATTGTCTGGGGCTAGTAAATTATTGTTTAGTAATCCACTAACATGTTTATCCTGTAATCTTAGAATATCTAGTGTGTACAAGGGTTGAAACGCAAGTTAAGAACCAAAGAGTAAAACCTTGAAAAGGTAATGTACCAAATATAATTGGACACGTGGCCACTCTACCAGTTAAATATCATATGTTAAACCTCAACAGTTTTGACGTTAGTCCCCATTTCACACAAATTTATGTCAGCCTTCAAATGAACAAGCTAAAATAGCGATCACAGCGTAATTAGAAGCACCAAGTAATTTCATTAATTTCATAATAATATTTATTGATTGTAATATGTAGATTTCTTAGCAATGCTATTAAAATAATTATTTAATTTCCAAAAAGACTTGATGGTTTATTAGTGTAAATACCACAAGTTTTACGATTATGTGCTGTAATAAAGTAAGCTGTATTAAAACTACTTTTTTTAGTGAAAACATTTACATGTGATCAGATTTAGCACACTAAAAATATATTTTTAATATATCTTATAATTTAAAACTTTGATTAATTGGATCAATATGGGTTTTTTACTGTTCACAATGACTTAACTTTACTATTTTATTAGTTTATATAATTGTAGAAAATATAAACGTAATTCTATTATTTATCAAAGTAAAAAACCCAGCCGTAAAAAGAATATTCATGTTGCAATTTAATATAAAACGTTTAGTGATTAGTCCAGATAATTTGGTTTATGAACGTTAAGGGTCGTTTAAGAAATTATTAGCTATAATTTCACCCGCTCCGATGACCGCATGGTCTAATGCGCTATTCTCGCAGTAGAATAGACTGCTGACGACGGGGAGATCGAGGTTCGAATCTTGGTCTGGAGAAAGAAGGGTGCAGATGGTGCTACCGCAACAGGGCCCATAGTTGTACCATCCCATGGTGCAGATGGTGCACTCGCAACAGGGCCCATAGTAGTACCATCCCATGGTGCAGATGGTGCACTTGCTACTTGGCCCATAGTAGTACCATCCATGGTGCAGATGGTGCACTCGCTACATGGCCCATAGTAGTACCATCCGGTTTAGTGTCTGCGGTTGCTTAATGGGGACTTGGGGAACAGGAGTATGCGAAATTGTTAGTGTGGCACAACTGCTATAACAGATGTGTAGAGACTCATGCTGCGGCGGATGGGGTAGGCAAGGACGGTACAGTTGGGGAATACGACAATAGTGCTAATTCAGACATAAACGCGATGAATGGCTCCATGGGAGATAGGTACACGCAGCTACTACTCTTGGGGTGAGGCGCTGGAGTGAGGATATCGGCATGCATCCCTCTGTGCTGTCACAGAATTGGAGTGGGCCACATACTAATCCCCGATCACACTTGCCACTGGCCGCTAAATTGTGTATCAGCTCATCCAACGATGGATCGCCCAATGCATGCTGCCAGCTCGACAGACTGACCGCATACCCATTGGGTGCCGCACACTCTAGGGTGCGGTCTCTACCACTCTCCCAAGCCGTGCACAGCTTGCAGGCCGCGTCGCAACTTTGTTTCCCTATCCACTATTTGTGGCCAATGCACTAGAGATATTAAGCGTCTAGCACACCATTGTCTCGTCCTCGCTGAGTGAATGCGCCCACTTCGCAAGTTACACACTCGATCCCCACATGGTTGCAGATAAGATTGTCAACCTATCGTCTCCAACTGTGTGCCCACATATGGTGCGTATACTGCGACCCTATACCCTCTCTTGTGTTGCGCACAATAATGGAGAGAGCGCACACATCCCCAGCTACATGAGTGCCGCGACACATGGTGTTGATACACATCCCATACACCATTAGGGTGTCGCCCAATGGTCTGGACATACTCGCTACATATGCCTCTCTACGTTACTCCAATGTCCTGACCAGCATGGTCGCAATGAGCGGCTGAGCACCGTGATCCGCATTGAGCACTATCTTCACGCCTCCTCCATCTATGGGAGCAGCGCACATTCTATAGGGTTGATCTCCTCTTCCACACCCAACTGAGTTCTGGCCCACTACACGTTATGGAGTACGCACTCCCCCAGCTAGACTGCACATGGACCGATACTGAGGTCTCGGTTACTCGCTCACAACATTCCAGACCCGCGTGCCTACATGTGTGAAGCGTCAGGCCCCATCTCCGCTACAGTTGTCCCAGAATTCATGGTACAACCTCAGAGCTACACCCACTAGTGTGACCCATTATGTCAAGAGTGGATACACCATCCATCAGCGGTATACCGCAGTGGGGTGCGGCACACATTGATAGTGCGCGCGTCATCCACCGCTACATGGCCCACCATGTAGTGGATCAAGTGATTGGCACGCGCCAATCCCATTCGGCTTAGCCAATGGACGCGGCTGCAATTAGTAGTCACTCACTACAATTGCCAGCCAGGTGCGCATAGTGAACATGTGCGTCCGTCCTCACCCTGTCGTGCGCAGCATCGGAGTGGCCCGCACAAGTCAGCTACACCTCGACTACAATGAGAGCCATGCATTCAGCACTACAGATTAGGCGTGCACCAAACCCTCTATGCTACTAACATGAGGTGTGCCCCATACTTACTGCACACACATTTCCGCCCCATAGAGGTGAGGCTGGTGAGTGGAGATGGATCAGCCAGTCCCAATGACGTGTGTGCCAAGACAGTGTACGTGCCCAAGAGTTATCGCACCGACGCGCGCGCCTCCACTCGCGAGGGTAGATATCAAACACCTAAACAAATACACTTTTGCCTCTACAGAGTAGCTATGACTCTAGTGAGTTCTATATCTTGTGAGAGCTAATTCTTTGTACGCTTCCAGACCCATAGATCTAAAACTCAAACACAATTCAATCCTCTCTATAGTGTGAATCACTACGTAGGCGCCAAACGTAGATCGCAACCACGCCTCCATAAAATGATTTGATTAAAGACATCAGACTACCCACATACTCAAAAGAAGGTGACATGTTTATCACACAACATATAAGACTACTAACATGCGTCTTATCACAATAAACTAGCTCTTCGAGCGATTTACTTTCCTCTGTTGTCATCTACTTTCTGTCTCGCGCGACACACAACCAAAACCCGCGTATCTCCCAGGATTATTACATATACTCTCTAATACACACAATGCACTAACCTCACATACCCATACACATTAAAGAACAAAACACATTTAAGCACAACCACAGATATATTGAACATGATCTTTTAAAATTTTTACATATATTACTTCCAATATGCATGGGTGAATAAATTTAGAGCTAAATTCATACATATTGTTGATAATCCCTATTAAAATATTACTTTGAGATTCTATCTGATTTTCAATATATCACACATCTGATAACTCCACCCGTCCATGTTCTCAACAATAGATCATAATCACTAATTATACACCAAGCATACTCTTATAACAACCATCGTTTATAAGGGTTAGGAAATTGTCTTACTCACACTATCAATAACATTGTTTCAGACATCATTATTTTATTTTTAGTTATTCTTCTTCATATTATATCAGAGAGTGTGACACATACTTATTGCTGTGACACAAACTCTGTATTCGCTTACATGTCATTTTCTCCACAAACACACAAAACAATATTTCAATTGCCAATAGAGTGACAACACTCCATACATAATACAGGAGGGATTTCACAACTCAGTCTGTACCACTTTCAGGGACATTCTCTAGTTGGTGGAGGTGAATTTCTAGAGTTCTGTTCGAAGACTTATTCTTCTATACATACTCATATCTCATTCGTTTATACATTTTTCTATCTTCTCATACAGCGGACACTATCACATAATTTATGCATTAGTGGTTTAGGCAGATGCAAACTTGTCATGAATCATTAGACATGTACCTCGCAACATGTGATTCTGAGAACAGGAACAGAGAAAAGTGCTAATGATCAGAACTACTCATATTGGATAGATAAAAATCTATGTGAGAGATTCTATCATATCGCATTTAATATAACAATACATGAATTAGCTGAGTTGGTCATGCAGATCCAAGTGTAGAGGTATATGCAGTGTTTTGTTACACAAATATAGAATATTGTGCTTCTATAAATAATACAGGATAATGGCTAGATGTATTTATCATTCCTACATATCAAGAATCACGTCCTCACGAATACCATAGTACATGACAGGCAAAGAACAACACGAAATCATAATGGTCGATGAGCCAGTGTATCTTATATTCTGGATTAATGTGACTATGGTCAGGCGAACATTTATACTTTGGAGCACAGAGTCATTCTTTCATGCTGAGTTAACAACTTCATTACGAGATTATATATGGGCGAAGACTTCATACTTCAATTCTAGTGAACAGTAGGATTGAGTGAGCGAGGTGTAGAGATTCTACTTCTAGTGTAGGTATAAATCTACGTACGTTAGTTAGAGAGATGTACTCAGATCTCAATCGGAGTGACGTATACTTAGTAGTGACTGGTGCATCAGACAATTACATATACCAGGTTGAGGCTTTCACATCAGGACACACGTGAGTGGTCTATTACAACATGGGACAATTGGATCTGAACGGTTACGCTCAATATATTGACATTATAAAGGAAAAATCTTACTCACATGTAGGAGATTATATCATAGTCTTGCCGTAGGAGATGGTGAGCTACACACACATAGTTCTTACATCAGAGTGTTCTTGTCAGACACAGAATTAGTTATTATGGGTTGTGAGTTTAACACATGTAGGAGGTACGACACACTGTAGATAACTCTTAGAGGACAGTCTGCAGGGTAGCGCGTGATCTAACAACATGAGCAATGGTAAGGAGTGGGTCTGAACTGAATATGCATTATATTATCGTATGACACAACATTCGTTACAACATGGTTAGGTCTGTGTAGACGTTAAGTCATGTTATTTGTTTCTCGTGAATCTATTATTCACATTTTTGTGCGACATACACATCGGTGATTTTGAACTCATTACAGATGTGCGTCTCTACGTCTTCAGACAAATTATATCTGTAGCGTGAATTATTGAGTGTGTGTATTTACGAGTGCAACTTGATATCTTTGGTGTATGGACTATAATGGGGGTGGTTTGTAATTTCATACACACTGAACGCGAGTCATACAAACTAAGAGTTTGGATGATTACTTTAATTGGGGATTCTGTACGACTCGATACAACCAAGCTTAGGTAGCTATACGTAAATGAATTTAGGAGAATATTTATGTGTTACGTTGGTGAAGTGTCACGGACAGATGTGAATCATAATTGTTAAGTTAGAGAAATAGACTAGATTAGTAGAGTGACGACACTCAATCTACTATGGTATAGGATCATACTTACATTTGCTTATATGATGGACATTTACTGACGATTCTAGTGAGTGACTCAGACTAGTTATTTTATTCATGTGAATCACATAGATTCACGTAGTTGTAGCGGATTACATTGGTATTCATAGTGTTGACATGAGTGGTATTACATAATAGATGGGAGGTCTGGAAATGAGGTAGATATGTATTCTGTGTGACATTTAGTGAATCAACTGAGACATGATTGTCGTATCAATTTAGAGGGGTGGTGGGTCACTACGAGCAGTATTGTTAATTATTATGTGTATAGATGTAAATGATTAGAGTGTATATTATTGAGGGGGTTATTGATGGTGAAATGAATTAAATTGGTACACTTGGGAGTGAGTGAGTCTGGTGGAGTCTATCAACATCTACGTGACGTGAATCAGGATTTCAAGGCAGATCAGTATTGTGGTCAGTTCTATGTAGATGATATGAGTAACAATGGGGCATAGAAATGATTTGCAACAACAGGACTTATGGTTGATGAAACTGTTACTCTTTTGTGTCACACACTTTTGGTATGTGACAGTGCACAACAGTCTGGTATTTTCGTTTGGTGAGATGAAGAACAGGCACATTTAGCGCGATTGTGAGTTTACTTTGTTTTGTTCAGTTAATGTAAAATTAGGTTTCTGTGGGTATTTCTGGGAGTGAACTAACTATACTGTTCAGTTTAAGGATTAGGGGCACATTATGTAGTATTAAGTTCGTAAACATTTACTAAAATGTTGTAAAGTTGGAAGGAGTATGTTAGTAACATAATTTGACATCTATGTGGTTGATTTGTGTGGCAATACTGAACATAGGTGGAGTACACTAGAGGTTCATGATGGCAAGACATACAACACATGTCTTCAGCACGGGACAGTGTCAATGGGACTGTACAGGAGTGGAATGTTTTTTAATGTGTTGTGATTTGTTTCTAGCGTTGTTGTCAAAGTACAGCATTTGAGAGAGAGATAAATCACGTGAAATTGTCCAGATGTAATTGCGTATAAATGGTGGTAGTACATTATATCATAAATGGACTGATATGGTGTTTGGCGTTGTTGATAGACTGATGACACTAAATTATAAAATAAATTTGTAATATTGTACATTGTGACTGAACTAATCTATCACATGTAGAGGAGAACAAGTGAAAAGGATCTATTGTATTGCGGAATATGGGTGGACAGGGTTGTTTCCATTAGTCTGTTGTTTTGAAGACAAGAACAATTTATATATTGACACAATGTATGGAAGATGGTACATGACAAGAGTCTGGGTGCGGTCACTTAATGTTTGAATGATTTGTAGCGTACTTCATAATTGTCGAAGGCTTTGCATTATTATTATTTTATACATGAGTACACTACAAGAGCACATTGTCACTGACAGAAGATTATAAGGGGAGGGGTCTTTTATTTTTGAGTGGAGTCTAGGCATATATATAGTTGTACTATATAGGGTGAATCTAATGACTCACTATCTATACAGATTGTATATTGTCTTCTATATGGATTGCATAGACGTGACAAACTAGGTGTGGAGCACTAGTTTATTCAGATTGTACACATGTAGTAGAATAGGCACAAGAAATTAGTGACTGTCAGGTAAGTATATGCATAGCAGATATGTATAATAGACATGGGACCATAGTGAATACTGGACATATGGTCTATTGAACGACAAGTCAGCTAATGAGTGAGGCAGAGTACACTGGTAGAAGACTTCAATGTGTAAGTGTTTGTTGGGAGGGGGTTAGATGTTGTAGATTACTGGTGAACTAGTGATTAATGAGAGAGTTAGTGGACTACTATAGACAGGAGTGTACATTAACTGATGTTGGCTAATATAGGTCATACTAGGAGACTATGGACTTTAATTTGAACATAGCATTTACATGGTGGGGACAACACACAGACAAGGGAGAGATAGATGAGTGTATTGCGATACAGGGAGCAGTTCACTACTATGGTGACACATATTCACTGAGTGGATACGCGAGTCTTTTGTCTGATATAGCATATCTCTTTAGGGGACCACACAATCAAGATGGATCGGGGATAGTAGTACTCTACTGTAGGTCTATTATACAGTGAATGTGAATCATCCACACAATATGGGGTGTCAGAGGACGTGAGGTATTACATCTATGGAGCAGTTGACAACTCTGTAATACTCAGCACTACGGGTTCAGACTTGGGTACATTTTCTAAGCGAGATTACAGTTATTAGGTATCTCTTATCAGAGTGATAAGGAGACAAACAGATGGACATCTTATAGTACTTAACATTGAGACAGGTTTGACACACACACACAGTGACTCATGAGGAGTCTTGTGTGCTGGATTCTGGTTTACAATCGTGAAGGCAACTTTGTTGACTATTGATTCTGTCTTCTTCTTATGCAGTCTTGGTCTGATGTATCAAACAATAACAGACTGAGTACATATTGTGCATGTGTTGGTATATCGGAAGTGAGAGTTGTATGTGACACAGATTAGCATTGTGGAGTACAGTTAAATTCTCTTAGTTACTGGACTTATAGCGGAAAGGTGAAAGAACGTTGGGGAGATAGGCATTGGGTACTTTAGTACTGACTAGATGGCGAGAGGCTCAGTTATATATGTCTAGGGGACTAAATCATAGGGAGACAGTTGCTTACAGAGAGTTAATATGAGTTTGGACACGTGTGACACAACAGTGGGTTAGTCATTGATACATGGAGTACAGGAACACATGTCTAAGGGACACCAGAAGACAGTAGCATCCTGGACTACACATGACACCATCTCTATTGGTCATTAACACATAGGGGAGCTGTAGCACAGACTAGATTTGTATGTTTGGGTCATCTTCGTTGTCACACATGAGATACTACAATGTGTGTCACACACGAGTTTGGATATCGGTGGGGAATTCTTATAGAGTGGGTAGAGATCACAGTGGACTCTCACATAGCACATAACTGAGGCGACATAGGGATAGGGTTACTAGTCATCACAGTGAGATTATGATTGTGCGCGTAACTATCACGATGATCTGATACCACAGTGTTTTAATTTAACTTTATCTTTGCAACGAGTCAATAGTTATGACGTACATAGACATATATTTGAGTTTGAGATGTGATACAAATATCAGACACAATTCAAGTCTGGTAGGTGAGAGCTCGACTTAGATCAGTGTGATTTAAGTGGTGAATCAAGGATGGAATTATGAAGGATATTACTATCATTGTGCACAGATCACCAGTATAGTGCACCAAGCATGAGGTGAACATATGACTTTACTTAACGGCTCAGGGTCATTTTGAGGATACTCACAACTCGGTTGAGCAGTAGTGGTTCAGAGTTTTGAGATACGGAGCATGTAGCGCGGTACGGAGGAAAGAGTGAGGTGTGAGAGATAGTGTATGTTTCACTTTGTTGATGGTTTGACTGATTCAAGTGAGAACTCAGATTTAGTGCGTGACAGTTGAGAATTAATAGACTACTCATTGGGGTGCAATCTATGCAGTAGACATAGTTCAAGATCTTAGTGAGATGAGTATTATTATGATAGGTATAGTATAGAAAACAAGAGACACTATGGTGCTGAGACTGAGTGTGTTTACTATCTTGTGCTTTTTTAGTAAAAGATCAACTACACACCTTGGTTATCTAGAGTTTGATCTTTATTGGGTCTGATAGTGGGCAACTGCATACAATGGTTTGGAGATGACATATCTGTGGTAGGAGAACATTTCTCTTGCCATGGAACAACTGGACAAAGACAGCATAGGAGGTCTTAGGTCATTATATAATAACTGTATCTGTATGAGAACGAGGACAAGCATAGTGGAGAGTTCAGTAGACATATCACATAGGCGGTACAGTTTGTTGAACAAGGCAACAACATCTGGTTTCTCTTGCACAGGTTTGATTTTCGATGGGGATGATTAGCTTGCCAGTCCATGCGATTAACAGATAGGGAGATATGGATGTGAGTTTCATATTTGGATCATTAATACACTGTTGCACACTTTAGCTACACATTGTGGTGATGTGTGTTTTGGCACTTTTTATAGCATGGTGTGTCGGTTAGTGGCGCAATCACAGTCATCTTGAGTGTGCATCTATAAGTGATAGGTTCAGATGGCTTCTCTTCCTGCAAAATGTATCAAGCCAGGTTGGTGATTGCGATGTTAACATTTATGGGCATTAGATTGACACGCACTGGATACACACAACACAGAGTGTAGGACAGAGTCTACGGTTGGTTGCACACAGTTGGACGTTTCTGATGTCTCACATGACAATAGGTAGTGGGAGCGTATATACTGCATTTTCTTGGTCACATAGAGGGCGAATAACTAGGATCAATTCTGTCATATGTCAATTTCTCAACTTGTGAGGTCACATGGTAGCGTTGGATACATGTGAGATATTAGTGATTTTGTTCATGTTATGGTTAGGACAGTACGTTGGTAGTGGAAAGACTGGACATCACTAGAGTGGCGGTATCTGGATTTAGTGCTATGATATGCAAGTCAGCTCTTGGTGAAGATTGACTCACAACACACAACATCTTAGGATTGAGCTATTATCACAGTGTGGCGTACAGTATGAAGTAATTAAGAACGACACGAGAGTTGTGAGTCAGGGTCTGGGAGTTAAATGACGTCACAGATTTACGGAGCACTTACACACTCAATGATGTTGAATACATATCGGCTTATAATGGGGTATACTGGTTTTTTAGAGAACGGAACAATTCATTTCGTTCTAACTGGTGTTTAATTTTGACTGTATCAGGAGGACGTGTGACATGGTCAAGACGGTTTGTGACAGAGGAATTTTATACTTGTATGGGAATCTACATAGTACTTGGAACAACTGTAAGACACACACATAAAGATTAGTCTGGTTGGACATCAGTTATTGTGCGTGTGTCGTCTTGGCAACTCAGCAACTCATACACATGTGGAGTTAGTTTGACCATTTTATTAGTGGTCAAGAGTCAGTGTAACATTCAGGAGAGTGTGAACTAGGAACAGTTGTGATAGTGGAGTATTCTGTGACAATGTACAGTATATATGGTAATGGCACAACACGGGAGGGAGGGATTATGCAGTCTGATAGGTGGGTTTTACTTTTGTGCTATATACTTTAAATACGGATCAGATTAGTGTGGATGGATGGTGGGATATTCTTTATTGATTAGTATGTCAGTATTTGATAACAGATCAAACTGGTTTATAGTCA
This sequence comes from Timema cristinae, assembly GCA_039000515.1. Taxonomy (NCBI): domain Eukaryota; kingdom Metazoa; phylum Arthropoda; class Insecta; order Phasmatodea; family Timematidae; genus Timema; species Timema cristinae. Next base: position 39,352 of record JBCFYV010000679.1, read on the forward strand.
CAAGTGGGTCTATGTGGTGAGAGGTAGTCAGTTGGTGACATCCATTGCGATTGTGCAAGTGGTTACAACATTGACAGTAGACGTCTATTCTATGATGGACTCACCAACTGACAGGGGTTCACAATATGGGCCACATGTATGTGTGGAGTGGACGTCATATGATATTATGACGTCATTTGGTCAATTGTGCTCCTTAGGACTAAATTCAATCATGGGTAACATGGACATAGGGGGACATGACACACAATTTGGGCGACGACAGTACATGTTCGATAGGTATACATAGAGATAGTCTAGCTTCTATGAATTCTGGGGTGAAGCGGCAATGTCTATGACTTATGAGGAGTATCACTTCTTCGTGTAACATAGCGACAGCATACAAGTCTTGAGTGGGTGTTAGATGGGTGTGTTATAGAGTTAGCAGCCTGTGATGAAATGGGATCACAAGTAACAGGAGTCTATATGTGATATTTTGGTCTTATGTAGAGCACACGACGACAACTTAAGCTGTTCGAAAACATGATTGTTTAGTAGTAGAGATCACATTTTGGGTATATGTTAACTCTGGATGGTGGAGCCGGACTAGGGGAGGGGATTATGCGAGAGGATAGATATTTGGGAGTAGCGTCAGACGTACATTCTCAAACAATATAAATGATGTGTAAGGTGCAGGAGTCGGACATCTATCTCAGTGCACCTGTGAACTGAACTAGGTTGTCTTATATCTGTGGGCAGTACATATGACAGCAATCAAACTTTCATTGACGACGTACACAGTTGTGTACATGGGTTAGATGGAGGATTGTCTGTCTTTGGGTTAATATTTAATGGGGACAATGAGATAGCTATAGAGACGTATATCTCTACGTCTATGTCATGAGGTTCAATAGGATCACACTGTGGCAGTTGTAGTTATTCTGTCTACTTGTAGGGCACTGTCTTATGGGGAAAGGCCAAACTGGGGAGAGTGGGATTTTACTGGGTGTGCATGGGGTCACGTTTAAAGGGGATCCGTAGATATGGACTGTGGAGTTTGAAAATTCGGCGAGAGATAATGAGTGGCAATAACAGCAAACTATAGTTGTTCGAGTTATGGCGATTATCTAATCTTGTTCTACGGGATTAGATAATCACGAGTAGACGACAACAGACGTTGGGACTGCGGATCCTTAAATAGTGCACAGGAGTTATCGTGGTGACACAGTAGTCTTATTGGGGTAGTTTATATTAGTTAGACTGTAGAAGGGTGTTGGTTCAGTAAATATCACAACATATGAACACGAAGTTTGTGTGTGTTAAACTATACATAATGGTGTATAGATTCTGGCATTTGAACATTATATGGTGGGAGGCATGGTATTATCTATAGACAGCACTATTAGTATCAAATTGCAACAATGATCACAGATTCTGGTATCTATATCACAGTTGACTTATAGGATACTATGGAGATCAGGAAGACAAGGACAACGAACCAGTTTGTGGAATATGTCTTATTAAATTTATAGGTGACACAGGAGGTAACAGAGTCACCTGATTTGGTGGATATTTAGTGTTTTCATATATTTTGCACTGAGAGTACTCACGCTGAATGATAAGGAATCAACAGTAGGATGTTTTTCTATGAGACATATGTCACAGTAATAACGTACGCGAACACAGGTAGTCTTTCAATCTGTATCTTCTCAACATTGGGTTGCCTATTGAGTAGGATCTAATCATGACTACATTTGGTGATTCTGAGCATTAGGTTCATATGGAGATGCAGCTTTTAGAGATATTAGAACACACTCTGTGGTCAGACTATCTAGTTGTTATTTATTGGACCTGTGGTACACTATTGAATGGACACATACATTAGATATATAGTGTGGGTCTATTTGCACATTGGTATTGGAGTACATTGATGACAACATGCACACATATGTATTGCAATGTTTCTTTCATTCACTAGGACTAGATTCATGGACTAAACAAATTGTTGTAAGTGTCATGTTGATATTTATGTGTGACAAGTTAGTCGCGTTGCACAACAAGGATAGGGTTACGTGATAGGGTTCTCTGTCATAGCATCTGGGCAGATATTATGGGACACACACACGCTGCATTACTACTGTTTTATGGTTTTATTACGGACAAGCTCTACTGGATTAGTACCTGGGATGGACGGTACAGTTATATCTATATTGGGTTATTACATGATGACACTAGATGACGATATTGGTGTGATTTTTCTGAGTAATAGAACTATTTTTTTGTTGGCTGCACATTCTGGAGGGCGCAAAATGGGGTCCAATATAGTGTAGAATCATCTGGGTTCTATCTTTATTGGGCAAGCGCTGATCTAGTAGCCTTCACTACAGGAGTGAAGCAGAGTGCTCTAGGTATGATACTAAATGTGGAGCTTTTTGGGACGACAATGTGCTACAATGTTGGGGTTGACGTCTTATGCGTTTCAGAGTATAGACACAAACACACCTCGGGGAGGACCTTTTGTGAATGAACAAGGAGACATTTGGATGGTTCACCAGGGAATGCAGGTGTGAGTCTCTTGTGCACACTCTGAGCACATTGACACAAACGAGTGAAGTAGACGTTGTGATCATGTGAACTGGACAGTGGATAACTCATCTGAGTGTCACTCACTTAGTGTGAGTGTGAGTTGATGACATCAATGAGGGTAATCGTTGGTAAGGACAGGACAACAGTAGGTGTTACAAAGACAGTGTACACAAGTTACTAGGAGGGCATATAACATAGGGATCTAATGGAGAGCTATGTGACGACTCTTAATCAGTATGTGATATTCTATGGACACGGAGACACACATTCACTCAACACAGGTGGATAGACATGGATGACACGTGTAAGGTTGGTAATCTTTTTGTAAGTGAGGTGATTGACACATTTCGAGAAGTCAGTTGAACACTTAGTGATATGCACAGGTATATCAATGGGATACACACTGTGGCACACTATTAAGACTGGTATACTCACAGCGTCTTGTGATGGACCAGCTGCAGTTAGTTCATATTGGGCACTCATATCACTTGGACGATGATCACACGTGTTGACACACAGTGCACACATTGGGACGAGCAGTACAGGAGAGTAGCTTAGCGATACAGCATAAGGACTGATTGGTGAGTAACGAGTTGTTAGTATATTGATTGATGAGATATGACAACTTTTTGATACGCATTGTGTGTGTCTCACTCTGATTCACAAGGCTAGTCTGGGTGACGAGACGAGAAGCACAACATGATGGAGTGTCTTAGTGTATCACATTTAGGGGTGAACGAGACACACAACACTGTTGAAGACATTAGGGACTTTGTGAGTTGAGTCTTTCTTTGGTTTTGGAAAATGGGCAACACCTGGTTGGAGGATGACAATTCTTATATTTCGGAGGGAGTATATATCGGGAATGATGGTTAAGCATGAGTGGTAAATCTGGTGATGCACACAGGACTGATGACTAGTGGGCGCTTTATGTAACTCGTGGGAAGCAGTTGTGGAGATTTGGTCGTACTGGTGTAGTCTCTGACAATACACAGACTCTTGACTGAGTGGAATGATAGTCAGCACAATAGGAGTATAGGAGACACATTCTACTTCTTGGATTCGAAGATGATAATGACAATCAGTGTAGTTTTCTATGAGTTGATCCTGGGATGACTCATTGACGCATCACATGGGATAAACAGATGATGACAGTGGTACACCTTTAATCACTAGTGAGTGACTTGTGAAAGGGGTTCATTACTTTCAGACACATTGATTAGACAGTAGACAACAGATTTCACAAGAGGCACAGACTAGGTTAAACACACACACGACACGGCTAAGGTACTGCACAGATTATGAGACAATGGATTGAGTATGGAAATACATACATCTGATATGGATGTGTGTTTCAGGATACAGCTCACATTAGGTACAGGCTTTAAAGGGATATAGAGACACAGGTATATGACTGGAGTGTACATGTCTATTGTGTGTGAACTGGCATGACATGGTGGATATTAAGCTGTGAGACATGGTAGTGAGACAGGACACACGATTTAGAGATACACACAGTATCTGGGTAGGGGTGACGGAGGAATTATAGTTCATAGAGTTTCGGACGATCATCTGGTGTGTGGGCGGGTGACACATCTTTCATCAATGTAGGCACACAGTTGATGAAGAAGTTAGTATAGCGGTTAGAGCGAAGATAGGTACGGTAGAGTTCTGCGGACAATAGAGTGTAGACAACAGTGAATGTCAGGGTTTACTAGAGATCTGGGGGACTACATGACACGGAGTCTTGTAAGTCACTAGTGTTATGACAGCACACGGGCACACTATGAGGTCTTACATCAATGATAGCCACACAAGGGAAATGGACATAGGGGATAAGAGACTGTTGTTTACTCTGGATGCATCGAACACATGTAATATGGATATTGAGGAGACCAATGGTGTAGGACAGGTTGCAAGATCTACTTATTGCAGTCTCTATTGGATATATGTAGAGAGACAGTGACTGTGTATGTAAGTAGAGTGATGTGGATTTCTAGGAATTAATGTGGGATCAATAGGGACAGACATAGGGGAGCATAGAGTAGGAAGAGTAGGAACATTTCAGATGTGTACTACAATAAATGGTGTCAGAGTCTGGTTTACTGATGAGTATACGTAACAAATGGTAACACTTTGGCAGGTAGTGAGTTAGTTTTAGAGGGAGGGAGGAGGACTCGTCTAATATATGAACACATGTGGTGTTTGTTTTATGAAGTTGGTCACAGAGTTCACCAACTATCTCTGGTGAGAAGACGGTGTATAATTGAGTAGTAGCATAGGGGACTTGTTAGATTGTCATCATATGAGTCTGTTGATGGATAGACAGATCTATCTGGGTACTGACTACACATGGAGGTAATGTGTAGGAGGATCACGTGACACACAAGTCAGTTGTAAGATGTTGTGACAACTTTTTGATCTAGTCAATTACTATATTGTACGTAACAGTTATGTGAATATTAGCAGACTGGACAGCGGACTATAAAGGTATGGAACACACAGAGGGTTGTAGTGTACTCTCAGGTTAACATGTGGTGTGTCTAGGAAAATTGATCATCTGTCAGTGGTAATGACAACACAACGCGTTTGGAGACATGGGGGACAACTGATGAGGCGATCTGTCTGCTGCAGTATTAGATAACCGTGTTAGAGACACAAGACTCTCTGATGTATGTTACATTGGGTTTTTCTCTTGGCGTACAACACTAGTTAAGAAGAGGCACTATCTAGATTCTCGTGCACTTGAGTCAGAGGTGGGACAAATGTTAATAATGGAAGGTGAATGTAGGAGTGACAAGCTAGTCTCTCTTGATAGAGTGGATCGTAAACTGAGAACACACAGGATACAAGGGCAATGGCAAATATAGTGTAGAATTGTCACATGATAGTACACCATCTTGACAAGTGGCGAGTATGATTCTACTGGAATAACAACGTTTGGACATGCACGAGAAGAAGGTATGTGGCAGTAGTTATATACCTATATTATACTATTATAGGGTATGAGATGTAAAGACTCATATATTGGAGACAGTGTGGATTATATTGAGTGGAGAACGACAAAACATATGACATCAGTCTGGTGAGTATACTAAGGATCTAGTACTTGTCTTTGACACTTACACAACACTCGTGTCATATCGGGTAGATGTACTAACATGTGGTCTCAGTAGAATTTGTAGGACACTCAGCAACAGATCTTGAAGATAGGTATGCAGTGTTGTTCTTCTGTGCGGCTAGTTCTGAATGTAGAGACACATCTAGTTGATAGGTCTGGTCTCATCTGGTGTACAGGTACGTGACACAATGGAACACACTATTGGTGATAGAGTTTTGAGAGTTGTTTAGGTAATAGCAACTTGATACGAAGGAGAATAAAATTGTGTACTGTAAGTATGCTATGTGGTTATTCTGTCGGTGAGTTCAAGAATGGCAACATAGTGGTGGAGGAGGTGATCTATGTTACATTGAGGAGGCTGACTTTTTCTATTGGACAACAACACAGATAGGTGGTGATGGCACAGGTTATAGTACATTGATTAGTCTTTGAAAAATAGCAAACTAGTAGTTGAGATGTGTTGAGTCTCTCTTAAGTGGAGGAGTCTTACTTGAATGGGAAGTCACACTCATATGGATCTAGATGAGTGTTTTAGATACTGATGAGTCTTTTAGAAAGGAGACGCAATATCTTGGTTGCTATACAGTTGGAGTAATCTGATTAGGAGGTACGTCTCTAATGGTTCAATGTGGACTCACTTCTAGGTAGGTCTGGAGAACTCTCAATGGAGAGTGTGGATTTTATTTATCTATCAACGAAGGGAATGGCTATTGTAGTGTTTTTGACTCTATCTCTTGGGTCTGACATGGATATTTATCACAGGGACCGGCTTACGTTGATGGTACAGTCTATTCTCATTGTGACAGAGTAGTTGAGCATTCTCAGACAGTTAGAGTGAGGAGAATCGGTGTTTATATTAGGACATCAGTGAGTTTTTCTGACAATATGCGGGCAACTTTGGGCGATGACTAATGGTGTTTATATTTGAGTCACTTGGTGAAAGATCTATTTGAATACAATAGTTAGAGCTGATATCATGGAGATTCAGTTAATTGTGATAGCACTATTTTCACAAATATAACGCAACACTTCTGTGGGTGATGTGTAGTCTATGTCACATTCTGTGTGACATGTATGTAGGGTAGATGCACAACACTCAGTGTCTGGGATAGCTGTGTGGTTCTATACACTTGTGATGAACTGATTTCATATACGATGTGTCTGCATCAATAGGGGATCTCAGTATGGGGTGGGTTTCATCTTGTGGTATAACAACACACGTAATGTTAATATGACAACAACAAGTTGGTAGTATGATATCGGGAGTAGTACAACTTGTACACAATCAATGAAGAATACACAGGATCTGGACTAATTACCACACATATTGAGATTATACACAACAGACATTGTGGTCAGCCACGTTGAGGACACAATTATGGGTGAGAGTGACCACAGATCTACACACTCTGTGCACTCATATTTAGGGTTGAAGTGGTCAAATCTCTAGAGATCAGTAGGGTCGATAGTATGTACTACACGTTGAGAGTGAAGATGATATATATACATACAGACAGGAGATAGAATTGTAGTTTATGCGCTCATAGTCTGTCAGAAGGGTATGACGTACGGTTTGGAGGGTTAAGACTATGGAGTGAGAAGAACACATTATGTGCACAACTCTGGTGTCGTGTAATGTATGGGTTGGTTGTTATGTGAGGGTTACATGAGACAGTGGGTATGAGGGTGATGACTATGCAATGGATAAGGAGGGGATAGAACATCAATTGATAGATCACACCAAGTGAGAGTCATTACGATATGTATAGAAGAAGGTCTGATGTTGGTGATCTCACAACAGTTGGGACAAACATCAGTACACGAGACATGAGAAACACAGTGAGGAGCAAGGGACAGTCTATATACATACGATTGATACACATGGTCATAATGTGTGGAAATGGAAGTATTCTGATGCTGCATATGTTCATATAGAAACATTATGCGTCATGTGGTCTATGCGGTCAGGGAGACACATGGTATCACACTCATGTTCGATTAATAGATGGAGGACAACGACAACAGTTATTAACATCTCACGGAGAGAACAGTGGGATATTGGTTGATGATGAAGAGTAAGTTTGTGTGTTTAGGATGGAGAGTTGTTGGGAGGAGTAGTATTCTAGTATTGGGAGTAAGAGGAGTACTGTAGGAGAGACGTAAGATGAGTCACGTCAATAATGGTAACGAGGGAGAGCGTCTTGTGACTCAAGACGGAGATAGGATGATGTTATGTCTTTTATAGGGCGCTATATAGTAGAATTGATATGAGCAACACAGAGGAGAGGAATAACGGACAGAGATCATGCAGGATATAGACAGTGCAGACAGACATTATGTATAGAGATCTTTTCATGGTGTGACGTCAGTATGTGTGTCTTCTGGCGTGTATAGGTGGATCACAAAGAGGCGAGAGTAGATGTGGCTTTGAGCGGGTGTAGTCGTCTGTGCAAAGTGAGAGTGTATGGGCATCGAGTGGTTGGCGCGAGCGATGCACACATAAGACGGTATATGAGTTGACTATTCAATATATGGGTTAGTTCTAGAGCTAGTAGAGATATGTTCTGTTCCGCTGAGATTTCTATGTAACATTGACTGGGAACGTAGACAGACACTATGTACGAGTCAGAGCATGGAGGTGGGGTACATAAAGAGGATTGGTTTGTACGGATATTTCTGTGAACTAAGTGTATTATTATCACAAAGGGCGCGGAGATGTAGACAGTGCGATTAACAAGACGTTAGATGGGGTGGTGTATCATGTGCTAAGACGCTATATGTGTGTCGCATAGGGTTGTGTAGAGTATACATAATTATGAAGGTGTATAGGACAGGGCATGACATTGCTCATGAGTTTAGGAGGTGGCACTGTCTCTAACTACTGTATAGGATCTTCTGGTTATGAGATAAAGGTATAACAGTGGGGAAGGGATATGATTAGTGGATGTAAAGTTAAGTACATCTCTGGGTGCAGTTGAGTGAGGTGCACATAATGTGGTTAGGGAGTAGACCATGTTCGTCTTAGCAAATGATGGGTGGGTGGGAATACAAGAGGTGGGCAGACATCACAGATACAGACAATAGGGGGGTATTGGAGGTTTGTGTGAGGCATAATAGTACACTAGAAGACTGATACGGTTAGTTATGAACTGATAGGTGTATGCGAATATGGTGTGAGCGATATGAGCAGACAAGATTGAAGGACTATTATAGATGATGTAGGAGTGAACTGGTACTACAGACGCGTATGAGTAGGGTGAAAGTCATCTCATGAAGGGTGGAGTAGTTGGAATAATATAGACAGTATAGGATTGTGATAGACAGTATGTGAATTAAGGACGGTGGGTGTGAGATATCTGTGGTGAGAGTTACACAGTGACGTGAGTTCAGAGTGTGACTAGTTGTTGGTACATCATTGGGTGAGCGCATTACATCTACTTCAGGTGTATCCTTACGTAGAGCTTATGGGAGGTTGAGATGTGAGCATAGTAGTGGAGAATATTAATTGGATAGATACAAGTAGGGTGATGGACAGGATGATAGTCACATTACAGGAGGTGTAAACACTATAGAGTGGGTGTGTCATCACGGGGAGTTGACTCACTATGTGAGAGGTAGATGATCATTGAAACGCACATTAGCAATGTGTGATAAGAGATGTGCACAAGTTGGTGGGGTTTGTCTCTATGTGTGACACGGGGTGTCTGTTACAGAGGTGTGTAGACATATAGTATATCAACAGTAGCAGACACTTATGAGGAGGTGGTGTAGTAGTGGGGATCAGACTATTAAGTAGTCGAGTGTGTTTGAGCTATCTGAGCTGTGGTAGTTGGCAGGACAGGGTCTTTAGGTAGTGGACAGGGAGACTGGCATACGGCACATAGCGCGTGTGTTGACTTTCTTAGGTGTATGTGATCATTACATCAGTTATGAGGTTATATTGACATAGTAGATCTTGTAGGAGGTTTTGAACTTTAGTGGACGAAAGTGTATATGGGGACAGCACAACACAGTATGTGCGGGTGTTCATTTGGTTATGTAGGTGTGGGTTTTTGGGGGTGTGACAACGCGAGAGAGTCATAAGGAAAAAAAACACTCGAAAGGATTAAAAAATCAAAATAAAAAAATACAAAAAATATCTAGACACAAAATACACAAACAGATCGTGACTACATGAGAAGAGAGAAATTTATAAGCGCGAGTGATTGTATCTAGACTCTAAACAGAACTAATTAAGAAAAATCCACTTAAGACATCTAGCAACACTCGGCATAGCGAGAAAGAGATGGAGTCTGACAGTGTTGGAACGAAGGGGGGAGGGGTGAACGAAGATTAGTTTTGGACAGAGGTGTAGGGACACACGGAGTGGTTGATGAGATGGGTGGAATCAGAGTGCATTAATGTGGGACAGGAACGGGTAGAATGTTGTACACGGTGTGATAAGTATATTCAGGACGGTGAACAATGTGGGAAATGAGGGATTGTGAAACACTAGTTAATGGTTTACTGGTAGGATGAGGTGTTGTGTTAGTAAGGGTGATCTGTGGTATGGCAGGCGAGTAGTGTACAACAAGCGGAGACAATCAGGGGTGCAGAACACGGACTCATCTGGTGTATCTTAGGGGTGTTATTAGTAAGAGTCTTAGAGTGAGTGTTTTTGTTGAAGTGATGAACTGTGGGGAAAGGAGTAGACACACATCTGGTTAGGAGACTGCCAACTCGACAGTATCACAGGTAGATGTAGGAGATTGAGGGTTGGATTTTGTATACTGGAGGAGAGGGATCTATTTTTGATGGGGGTTGGGAGACACAGGAGCGGGGATATAGTGGTGACTGACACAAGAGGGTACGTGGTGACTTCTATGGTGTGTATGTGACACACTAAAGAAGTGATCTCTGTTTTTGGACGTGATGTGTGTGAAGGGACGACATTAGTAGGTGTTAGAGGGACAAGACTGTCATAAGTGGGAGGTCTTTGGCGACTGTGATAGGGGTTCACAGAGACAGAGTAGATTATGTGTGTAGAGCACAGGTGGAGATTATAGATAGTATACAGTGAGCGGTGCTCTGTGAGCTACTGGTGGGGGATTATCACACTGATGATGAGGTAGTGAGAGAGATAGTCTGGACATGGGGTGAGAGTCTTGTGAAGGCTGTATACAATAGTTGGTGTTAGAGAATCGATATCACTGGATTTAGAGAGTGTGGGGCAACAACAGGACGGATGATGTTTACTGTCTCTGGGGTTAGAGGACCATTCTAGCTGTGGATCAATGTATGCACGATGACAATTGGGTGCTAACTGAGTGGGTGACGTTCTATATAGGTGGTAGAGATGATACTTGTCAGCACAGGTGTAGTGAGGTGGAGGGTTGATATAGTAGGGTGGAGTGAAGGTGAGATAGTAAGGGTTAGTGGATGTATTAAGTGGTACGGGAGATATTCATTGCAGTGGGTGGTTGTGAGAGGGTGGTCAGTACTAGTGTAGAAGGGTGGTGGGGGGAGTGGGGAGGAGGGGAGGAGGGGATAGCCGGAAGTGTTAAGTATGGGTGTGCTGAATTCTTTTGGGTGTGGATAGGATGTGTCATGTATATTAGAGGTGATCCAGCGAGAGTGAGGGTCTGTGGTGACGACGTTGGTTGTCAGGAGTAAGTGGGAGCTTGGAGGTTCTGGATGAGTGTCTGGTGTTTCTGGAATGTGTCGAGTTAGGAGGGCATGTCAGGCAGAACGAGAGAAGAGGACATGAGAAGAGTACACAGAGTGTCTTATCTGGGGTGAGGAGGATGGTAGTGTTCGTCTATTGTATTTTGTGTGAAGTGTTATTGAGATTCACGCATTGGTAACCACACAACACTGCGGTTAACGATGAATACTAGTACTTGATTGGGGGTATGTTGTTTTAGAGGTTCTTTGGTGATCACTGGATCTGATGTTGACGAGCAAATGAACATGAGGGGGTGAAGATTATGGTTAATATGTGAGGACGAGGTAAGTGTGTGCGGGGGAAGAAATTGGGGTATTGTATGTGTGTGTCTGGTAAGTATAGTGGTAGGTGCACACAGGACGCATGGATCAAGCATATCGGTTTGAGGGTGAGCACAGCGAGTATTGGTGATCATATGAGGGAGGTGTAAGTTGTTATGTAGTGCACTCTGAGTTTAGTTCGAGGCAAGGTGGTTATGGCTCAAGAGATGGGAAGGCACACAAACAGATAGTATAGGATTTGGAGAGGTTGAGGTTTTCATAGGGATTTAAAGGTCTCTGGAGATGCACTAGAGAGGTTGTGATCACGGGTCTGGGGGGCAGAGACAGACAAGTACAGTGTTTCAGAGGGTGTATTTAGAGAGCACGTAGTGTTATCATCTCACGGTGGTACGATGTGTGTGGATCAGACATTTGACTCTGTACAGTAGAGCATCACTCGGGGATGCACAACGGTGATATTTCATATAGTGGGGGACTGTTGGGAGTATCTGTAGGTTCTGTCAGGGTTATCTGGTACAACTAGGGGGTCTGGATAGACATGAGGGAGAGGTGACAAACACAGGCACAAGATGCATAGGGTGTTGAGATGATGTTGGTCAATGTGATCGTGTCATACTGTGCGATTTGGTGATGTCGAAAGGTTTGGAAGGGGATATGGGGGGAGATTATTGGTTTTGGTTGTTGTATGGGTTGTGTGAAGTGGTGGAATATTTGGTAGAAGAGTATGGGGTAGGGGTTTGAATGGTTGTGTGAAGGTGGTGAAAGGGGTTAGAGGGAGAAGAGTATTGGGTTGGGTTGTTTAGGTTTTTGTGAAGTGGTGAAGGGGATTGGGGAGAAGAGTATGGGATTTGGTTGTTTAGTTTTTGTGAATTGGTGGATAGTGGGAGAGTGATTATGGTTGGGTTTGTATGTTTTTTAATTGTGTGGATCAGTGTTATAAGAGTATGGGGTTTGTTTTGGTAGGGTTAGAGAGAATTAGGAGGAAGGTGATAGGGTAGAAGATTATTGTATTGGTTTTGTAGGTTTGTGTGAATGGGGTGGATATTTTGCTAATATTAATGGGGTTTGTTTGTAGTATGTTTTTGAGGACAAAAAAAAAAGAATTGTGATCAATTGTATAATATATGGTTTGGGTATACTTCTCTCCCTCCCTCGCATCGAACTCACAATGGGGTATATACCACTACACAGAGTAGAGCACATAGCGACACAGTTGATAGTGGTGGGCGAAGAGATCACGATCTCTATACACAGGGTACTGGGTTGTTATAGGTTTTGGTAAGTGAGTGGAAGGAATGGTGGGAAGAGTTGGGTTTGGGGTAGTTTATGTGGTGTGGAAGGGGTGAAGTGATAGGGGAGAATAGTATTGGTTTTGGGTGTTTGGATGGTTGTGTGAAGGGGGTGGAAGTGGATATGGGGGAGATTGTTTGGTTTTGGGTGTTGGAGGGTTTTGTGAAGGGGGTGAAGGGTAGAGGGGGGGAAGAGTGTGGTTTGGTGTTGTAGGGTTGTGGGAAGGGAGAGGAGGTTTAAAGTGGTTTAGATATTGTGGGTAAGGTTGTTGTATGGTTTTGTGGATTGGGGTGGAAGGGTATAGGGGTATAATAGTATGTGGTTTGGTTGTTGGATGTAATAAGACTTGGAGGCCTTTTCTTCTTGTTGTCCGCTATATGGAAATGGTAGAAGCTGTAATAGAGCCTTGGGAGCCTTTTCTCTTGTTTTCCTCTACTATGAAATGGTAGAAGACGGGTAATAGTTCCTTCGAGGCTTTTCACTTGTTTTCCTCTATAAGGGGAAAAGGTAGAAGACTGTTATAGATCTTGGGAGGCCTTTTTACTTTTTCTCCCTACATAGGAATGGTAGAAGACTGGGATGACCTTGGGAGTCCTTTTCAAAATTGTTCTTCCTCTACATGGAATGGGAAAGAAGACTTTTTGCAGAGCCTTTGGGTGCCTTTTCACTTTTCTCCCTACATTGAAATGGTAGAAGACTGTTGATTCCTTGGAGGCCTTTTCCCCCTTGTTTCCTCCCACATGGAAAAGGTAGAAGACGTAATAGGCCCCCCCCCTTTGGGGGCCTTTTCACTTGTTTTCCTCTAATGGAAATGGTAAAACTGTTATAGAGCTTGGGAGGCCTTTTCACTTTTTCTCCTCTAATGGGGAATTTGGGAGAAGACTGTAATAGTTCCTTGCGGGGGCCTTTTCACTGTTTTCCCTCTATATGGAAATGGGAGAAGACTGTTTAAGAGCCTTGGGAGGCCTTTTAACTTATTTCCTCAATGGGAAATGGTAGAAGACTGTTTTTTTAAAAGTCTTGGGAGGCTTTTCACTTGTTTCCCCCTCTACAAAAGGAATGGTAGAAGACTGTTAGACCCTTTGGGAAAGGCCCCTTTCAACTTGTTCTCCCTACATGGAATGGTAGAAACTGTAAAAGTTCCTTTTGCGAGGGCCTTTTTCCTTTTTTCCTCTATATGGAAATGGGTAGAAGACTGGGTTTGAGAGCCCTTTGGGGCCTTTTCCCCTTGTTCTCCTCTACATAGGAATTTGGGAGAAGACTGTTAAAAGATTCTTGGGAGGCCTTTTCACTGTTCCCTCTACATGGAAATGGAAGAAGACTGTTTAAAGTTTGGGAGGCCCTTTTCACTTGTTTTCCTCTAATGGAAAAGGTAAAGACTGTTAGAGCCTTGGGGAAGGGCCCTTTAACTTATTTTCCCTAATGGAAAAAAAGGTAAAACTGTTTAGAGTCCTTTGGGGGGCCTTTTCACTTGTTTTCTCACTCTACATAGGAAAGGTAAAGACTGTTATAGAGCATGGGAGGCCTTTTTACTTTGTTCTCCCCCTACATGGAAAAGGTAAAGACTGTTGTTCCTTGGCCCCTTTTTAAATTTTTTTTCTCTAATGGAAATGGTAGAAGACTGTTTATAAGCCTTGGGAGGCCTTTTACACTTGTTCTCCCTACTAGAATGATAGAAACTGTTGCAGAGCCTTGAGAGGCCTTTCACTTTTTCTCCTCTACATGGAAATGGTAGAAAGACTGTATATCCTTGGAGGCCTTTTCACTTGTTTTTTCCTCACATGGGGGTGGTAAAAAGAACTGTTATAAAAGCCCTTGGAGGGCCCTTTTTACTTGTTCTCCTCTACATAGGAATGGTAAAGACTGTTGCAGAGCCTTGAGAGGCCTTTTCACTTTCTCCTCCTACAAAAGGGAAAAGGTAAGAAGAATGTTAAAAAGTCTTGGGGAAGGAGAGGCCTTTTCACTTGTTCTCCTCTTACATAGGAATGGGAGAAGACTTTATAGAAGTCTTGGGGGGCCTTCACTTTTTCTCCTCTACATGGAAAGGGAAAAACTGTTATAGAGCTTTTGGGAGGCCTTTTAAAATTATTTTCCCCACATAGGAATGATAGAAGACTGATTGCAAGCCTTGAGAGGCCTTTTCACTTTCTCCTCTACATGGAAATGGTAGAAGACTGTTATAATCCTTGAGAGGCCTTTCACTTGTTCTCCGTCTACATAGGAAAAAGGTAGAAGACGGGTTTAAAAGTCTTGGGAGGCCTTTTCACTTGTTCCCTCTAAAATAGAATAGGTAGAAACGTTGGACCTTGAGGGCCTTAAAAAATTATTTTTTCCCCTCAAGGGAAGAAGAAGACTGTGCAGAGCCCTTAGAGGCCTTTTCACTTTTTCTCCCCTACATGGAAATGGGAGAAGACTGTTGCATATCCTTGAGAGGCCTTTTCACTATGTTCTCTCTCTACATAGAATGGTAGAAGACTGTTATATAATCTTGCGAGGCCTTTTCACATGTTCTCCTCTACATGGGAATGGTAGGTAGACTGTTGCATAGCCATGAGAGGCCTTTTCACTTGTTCTCCTCTACATGGAAATGGTTGAAGACTGTTATAGAGCCTTGAGAGGCCTTTTCACTTGTTCTCCCTACATGGATATGGCAGAAGGCTGTTTTCAGAGCCTTGTGGAGTCACTTGTTCTTCTCTACATAGGAATGGTAGAAGACTGTTGCAGAACCTTGGATAGCCTTTTCCCTTGTTCTCCTCTACATGGGAATGGTAAGAAAGACTGTTGCAGAGCCTTGAGAGGCCTTTTCACTATGTTCTCCACTACATGGAAATGTGGAAGACTGTTGCATGGGTACAAAGCTGGGGTCGATGACTTCAACATCAAACGGATCCTTAGAAGCGTCATGATATGAGGTGTAAAATTGCTACTGTCATCTGAATCAAAGATTGGAGAATTAGATTTTGATAAAATCTGTGCCTCAAGTATCCAGAACTGCTTCTCTAGCTTCAATGAGCTCCCTATCAGTGCAATTTCTTGGCCAAAGTGAACTACCCTTCTCTGTCTCAAAGTAATATCCATCTCCGAGATAAAAAACGTTGTTTTTTTCCGGATCATATAGTCAATAGTCCTTATATTAAAAGACTGTACCTACTAATAGGGTGCACTTACTTGGGTGAACGATTGAGTAAGTATACAGTCCGTGTTAACAACTTCTGCCCAGAAACTACTCGGAAAGACTTGATTTAATTAATAAACCATGAGCTTTCTCAAAAATGGAACGATCAGTTGCTCTGCCTTGCTGTTCTTCTCAAAGTATCAGGGGCTGACTTCTGATTCTGAATGCCGAGGATTGCAACATATTACATAATTAATCCTGCAATTATTCACCTCCACCATCAGTTCTGAAGGACTTCATTTTTTCCCCAGTTTGAATTCTCTGCAAAATTTTTAAAAATCTTGAAATGATCAACACTTTTACTTTGTTTTCAAAAAATAAACGAATGATTTGATGAAATCATCTAAAACGTTAGAACATAGCGTGATTGAGATTTTTTGAGGTGTTCTATGGAAGAACATTTTTTGGGATTATCAACAATATGTAAATATTTACCAATATGAAGAAATAAAATAAAACAATCATATTGGTAAATTACTAAGTTGGTTTGAGTTTTTAAGGTTAATATCTTGGAACGGGTGGTATCAGAGATAATGGAAGAAAATTAGGCTTTTATTATAGTTTTGCAAATATTCCCATCTTTATTATATTTTAATACAATTATATTTTATACTTGGTCATAATAATTAATTATAATTTTTTTTATTGAACAAATTACACATAAACAAAAAAACAAATTATTTTAACTCCCCTTAAATGGCCCTTCTAACTCTTGAGTTCCTGTTGCGAGTGCACCATCTCCACCACGGGATTGTACTACTATGGGCCAAGTAGCAAGTGCACCATCTGCACCATGGATGGTACTTACTATGGGCCAGTAGCGAGTGCACCATCTGCACCATGGGATTGTACTACTATGGGCCATGTAGCGAGTGCACCATCTGCACCATGGGATGGTACTACTATGGGCCATGTAGCGGGGTTGGGGACCATCTGGGACCATGGGAGGGAAATACATGGGCCTGTAGCGAGTGCACCATCTGCACCATGGGATGGTACTTTCTATGGGCCATGTAGGAGTGCACCCTCTGGGACCATGGGTATGGTACTAATGGCCATGTAGCGAGTGCACCATCTGCACCATGGGATTTCATAACTATGGGCCATGTAGCGAGTCCAAAACCCTCGCACCATGGGATGGTATAACTATGGGCTATGTACGAGTTCACCATCTGCACCATGGGGATGGTTATAACTTTTTGGGCCATTGTAGCGAGGCACCATCTTCAAACGCAGGTGAAGGTACATACTATGGGCCACTTGTAGCGATGTGCACACAATAGTCTGCACATGGGATTGGTACATTACTTAGGGCCTAAGTAGCGAGTGCACCAATACTCACCATGGATGGTACTTATATGGGCATAAGTAGCGAGTGTCAACCATCTGCACCATCAGGGTTATGGTATTAGTCATGGGCTCAATTTACAAGTGCATTAACATCTGGATGACGACAATAGGGAATAGGAATACTATAGGCCATGTAGCGATTTGGGCACCTTCTGCACATGGAGGATAAATATGGAATAGCAAAACCCCCAAATTTAAAATTGGGATTAAGGAGGAATTACCCCGGGGGGTTTTTTAATATGGGAAACGTGCACCTCTTGGGGTTTCATATTTTAAGGTTTTTAAATTAAAGGGTGGTCTACTATGGGCCATGTGCGGTCCCCGCCCGGGATTGGAAAATTGGGGCCCGTTGGGAAACCCCCATTTATACAGGGGGAAGTGAAGGCACCATTGAAGGAAGGGCTATATCCAATGGTTTCCCTTCCCGGGGTTAACTCCGGGCCCCGTCAGGCCCTTAACCTGGGGGGGGCACTATGGGGGAGACGAGTTCCTTTTTAAGGGGAAAAAAATGGGCCGTAGGGTCCCTTGTTTTGGGATAGGAGAGGAGGCAATTTGACCTTGGTTATTTTAAAACCCCGAACTCCAAGTTTTAAAAATCCATTTGGGGCCACACTGGGCCGGTTCAGCTAGTACAAAGTAGGCCTTTTCCCAAATTTCCAAAGGGGGGTTTAACTATTTAAGGGGATTTTGGGGTACCTCTTAACGCAGGTGAAAGGTACTTTGGGTTGGGGCAACTTTGCACACCTGGTTTAACAACTAAGGGCCAAAAAGATGGTGTCAATTTTAGGGGTGTATTAATATGGCCATGAACACTCCCTAGTTAAAGGTTTTAGTAAGAGCAAGAATAAGTTATTAAGCCCTAATCATTTGTATTTTCATGAGTCAATTTACTCAAGTAAATTTTAACATGGGATGCGTACAAATAGGGAAAAAATTTGACAATGGGTGGGGATACTAGGTCATGATGAGCCATTAATAATTTAATTTTGCATTAAAACAATGAAATCTTTATTATTGTAAAATATATAGGGAAAAAAAACAGTTATAAATGTAATGTGGTACTTCTTGAGGCCCTTTGGACCCAGGCCCATTTTCCCCTGGGTTGGTATGTCCTTGTATTTAGTGATTCGCACTGTGGGTTTTCTAATGTGAGGGAATGCCCCCGCAATCGCTAATGGGGGAATACGGGCAAGTCGGTGATTTGCGGGATGGTAAAACTTAGCTCTGGTGGGGAGAAGATGGCACCCTTCTCCGGGCAGTGAACCTGGATTCGGGGAAGACTAACGGGAAGGGTTAGACCAGGGCGGGGGTGGTCAATGGGTAAACCCCTTGTTAAAAGCAAACGGACAATCCTAAACGTTTAAAATTTCAACAAGAACTCACACATCCTCACGTTAATGGGTAAAAATTAAACGAAATATTCATTATTTTAATAATATAAATAATAAGTAAGCTAAATTAAAATAAGCTAGTAAGAATCTACCAAATCAAGGTTTTAAAAGTTATTTAAAAATATAAATTGGGGTAAATCGGATAAAAAAATTGTGTATTTAAAAAAGGAGTTTAAAACAAGGTTATACAATGATGTTAAAAGTGGAAATTTTACAAAATAATTTTGGAAATTAAAATTTATTTTAAAAGCAGGGGTAAAATCAAAATTTAACAAAATTTTTATGTTAAGAAATATGCTTTTAAAAGGTTGATACAATTTTGGGGTGCTATTTGAACGGACAGTTTAAAATTTTGGGTAGACAGAATTTTGAGTTGAAACCTAGTAGGGGTTTAAATAGAATTTACAGTTTGTGCCAAGTGATAATTGAGAGTGTAATCGATTTTAAGTTTTTCTTGTTGACTCAGTGGCATTTAATCGGTATACAAGATTTTCTAAATTAAAAAAACAGTTGAGTTTTAATAAATAATTTATACAAGGTCTTTTAAAAATATAAAAGTTTTGGATTAAAAATTTTGCAATTGGAAAAAATTAGGGGTAATAGAATAAAAAAATTTGTCCCCTTTAAAATTAAAAGGGGTGAAATATTAACAATTTTCATTTATGAAATCAATAATTAAACAATTTACAAGATTGTGCAATTTGAAAACTAAATTTAACTTAATCAAAAATACAGATTTTCAAAGTTGGGAAAACCCCAAATAAGGTGTATATTGTATTTTAAAATTGTGCATGTTGGCTAAAGGAGTAAAACAAGGTTTTCAAATTTTGGGTAGGTAAAACCTCAGTAGATGTATTAGATTATAAAGTTTGTTTTATTAAATATTTGGGTTAAATAAGGATTTACAGAGTGGTCTAAAGTTGGGCCTTTAGTTTTAAATGGTTTTTAAAGAAAGTTCTATTAGAGAACTCTAGGGGTTAAATAATTATACAATTTTGGAAAATAAAAAAAATTTGTATTAAAAGATTATAGTTAATGTTAAAAAAAAATTTTCCCCCAATAAACTTTTTAAAAAAATTGTTTTAAAAATTTTTTAAATAAAAAATTTTACGGTTTTTAAAAAAAATTTTAAAACCCATAACAAATAAGGAAAAAATTTTTCAAAAATTTTTATTAAATTTTTTGAATTTAATCAAAAAAAAAATTTTCAAATTTTAAATTTTTTAAACATTATTTAATTAAAATAAAATTATATTTTTTAAAGTTTAAAAAAAATTTAGTTTTTTTTAATTGAGACGGTAAAAGGGGGGGGGTTTTTTAAATTTTTAAGGGTTAAAAAATTTTATTTTTTTATTGTTTTTTTTTTTTAAAAAATTTTTTTTTTTGGCTTTTTTTTAAAAGGGATTCATTAGAGTGGTCCTTTTGGGCTAGTGTTTAAATGGTTTTTTAAAATATTTAAGTTAAAACATTAAGGGTAAATAAAGTTAAGTTGCAGTAGAAAAACTCTTTGAATGTAAATTGGATTATTAAAAATTTTGCTATTTAGAAACTCAGTAAGTTGAAATGGAAATTTTCAATTTTATATTTTAAACCCCAGTAGGATGTAAACGGAATTTAAAAGAATTGTAGAGAAACTAGTAGAGTTAAATCCTGGGTTCAAAAATTTGATATTTAAACCCCGTAGGTTTCAAGTTTCAAATTGTGATGTTGAAAACCCCAGAAGACCCAAAACAGATTTAAAGATTTGTATGTTAAATTTTGTAGGGTTTTTAACCCATTAACAAAATTGTGTAGGGTTTAAATAGTGGTTTAATAGGTTAAAAAAAATTTTAAAAGTTGAAATATTGAGGAGGTTAAAAAGTTACCGAAGGGTCATCCTTTCTGTTTTCCTTTTTGGTTTTTTTTATTCATACATTTGATCTTTACTAATAAGTACAAAGGATCAAAGAAAAAATTTTTAGATTCTTGGTAATAAATTTCCCCAAAATTTTTGTGGGAAGAAATTTATTTAAATTGTTAAATGACTATAGAAAACTTTTTCAATTTTATTATTCTAAAAAATAATTCCATAATAGTCTAATCTAATTAAAATTTTCCATATCTAGTTCAAACAAAATTTTAATTTTTAAAGTCCAAGAAATATAATGTTCAAAAAAAACAAATATGGTGTGGAAAACGTTAATTTATGCTGAATTGAGATGTAAAAGGGTTTTCTTGTTTATATTGTCTCACCTCCTTTCTACACCGTTTTTATAGAAATTACGGGAATTTTGAAATGGAAGGGATTTCAAAGAAAGAAACCAAAAAATTTTAAAAAAAGGGGAAACGTACCCCGGTGACGGCACCCACCCTCACAAAATGTTGTAAAGGTAAAGGGAAGGTTTAAACCGTAACTTTCCCTCCCAAATTAAACCCTCGCCATAAAGGAAAAGATCTTATTGAATTCTTATAAATTCATCCTGTATTCCCTTCGTTTTTAAAAAGGGAATCTGTTACCATGACCATCTTGTTAAACCCCCCCTTTTTTTTTTCCCTTTTTTGTTATTTTTTTTCCCTTTTTTGGGTTTTTTTTTGTTTCACCCGGTCTTATAAACCCGGTTTGATTCGTAATTTTTATTGGGGGTTTTTAAAAAAAGGGATAAGTTTAATGGTCCCAGGGGGAACCGGGTTTTTTCCCCCTTAAAAATTTTTGTCAAAAAAAATTTGGGACAAAAAATTTTTTGGGGGGGATTGACCCGTAAAAAGGTAAAATTTTTTGAACCCAGTTTTCCTATTTTTTTTTTTAGAAATAAGTTAAAAAAAATAAAACTTTTTAAAGACCCTTTTAAAAAAAAAGGCAAAGACCAAAAGGGGCTAACAAAAACCCAATTTACCAAACCCTTTTTTATCAAAGTGTTTTGGGTAGGTTTGGTTTTTTTTAAAAGGATTTTGCCCAAACCCATTTTTTAAATTTAATCCTTCAAAAAGAAATACCAAAAAAATGTTAAAAAACAAAAAAAAAAATAAATAGGAGGGGAATAAACCCTTAAACGAATTTAAAAAAATTTCCCCTTGGGTCAAATTAAAACCCCAAACAAATTTTTGAAGGGGGAAACAAAAATAATCAAAAAAAAAACTAAAAAAAAGTTTTTTTTTATTTTTTAAAAAAAAAATTTAAAATTTTTGATTAAAAGGGAATTTAAAAATTTTTAAATCAAAAATTTCAAATTTTCAATTAAAATAGAAAAAAATTTAAAACATTAATTATTAAAAAAAGAAAACCAATTATTTTAAAATTTAAAATTTAAAAATTTAAAAAAATTGTCAAAAAAAAAAATCAGAATTTTATTTTTTTCAATTTTTTTTGGGCCAAAAAAAAAAGGGTAATTTTATCCTTTGGGGGAAAATTTTAATTATAAAAATTTTAAAATTTTCTACCCCCTTAAAAAAAGGGGTAAACCGGGACTAGCAAAAATCGGTTTTTTTTAAAAAAGGGGGCTCTTTTTTAATTTTTTTTTAAAATTAAACCAAAAATAAAAAAATATTTAAAAGGGGAATTTAAAAAAAATACGTTTTAAATTTAACCCAAAAAAAATATTTTTAAACAAAAGGAATTTTGAAAAGGGTTTTTTAAAAAAAAATTAAACGGAAAATAAAATTTTTCCCCATTTTAAAAATTCCCCCCCCACAAAACAAATTTTAAAAAATTTGAAAAAACAAAAAATTTTTTTTAATCCCTTTTTCCCCAAAATTTTTTAATTCGGAAAACCTTTTTAAAATAAACGAAAAATCCCATAAAATGTTCTGGATTATTTTTGGGCACCGAAAAGTTTAAAAATTTTTAATTTCCTGGCTTAAAAATTTTTGGCCTTTTTGTTTGGCACGGAGGGGGTTATGTGCCCCCTTGGGGACGCGGGGGGTTTGTTTTAAAGGGGGGGAATGGGGCCAACTCGGGTAATTTGAAAAAACTGGGGCCTTTACTTGAATTTAATAAAATTTAATATTGTTTTGTTGGTACGGCGCTACAGGGTTTTTTGATACAGTTGACCACTCCCAGTTTCCCACATTTAACTTTACTTTTTTCGAAAACTGAAGGGGGGAAAAATTTTTTCCCTTAAATTTAAATTGAAAGCACCCCGACATAGTTTAAAAGTTGTTTTGTTTAAAAATTTTTTGTGCGAAGTTTTGCTGGAACACTTTTTAGCCCTTTTTGGGCCGGTAGTTCCTGTTTTATTTTGAATTATGAATATTCGACAAAACTGATGGGAAATTTCGCTTTTAAAAGGTTTTCCCCCCGCCAAAATAAGTTGAAAATTCAAAATTTAAACGAAAGCGGAAAATCGGTTTATTTCTTCAGTTTCATCTTTTCGAAAGAAAAAAAAGCTAGACAGTTGGACATTTAACAGTGCTTTGGAATTTGAAATTGGGGGGGATCGCCAAATCCTAATTTTTTTCTTTGGTCTCTCCCCGGTAAAAGCCCATTGTAAACAGGGGTAAACCCTTTTGTCGTTGATTGCGAACATTCTTGTCCCTATTTTGCGTTATAGGGGCATAAAGCCCCCCCGGGCTTCTTAGCGCTATTTACAAGTTTTTTCATTAAGGGGGCAAAACCCGGGGATTTGATAGTTTGATTTAAAGGGTTTTGAAAAAAGGAAAGGTCGGGTTGTAAACCCTTCCCTTGGACCAAGGGGGGTTTGATGCACGCACTCTGGTCCGGGTTATTCTCAAAAATTTTTTTTATTTATATTACAAATTAGTTGTTGACAAGGGTGGGTTTTGGGCCTTTTGAAATTATAAAGGGTTTTTAAATTTCACCCCGGTCCACCCATTCTTCCAAGCGATCCCCGGGAAACTCATTAAAAATTGCTAAAAAGGGGCCTTTTCGGGGATGAAAAGGGTGTTTACTTTTCCCTTTGAAATTTAAATTTTTTTAACAAAATCAAATGTTATTTTAACAGGAAATGGGACTAAAATATCAAACGGGGGGAAGTTTTTTACTGAGCCAAAATTTGGAAAAAAAACCATCGGCATATTAGTAGGAATGTAAACAATGGATAAAATGGAAAAGAGCCCCCTATTTTTACGGGATCAACCCCTATCTCCTTAATTGATACAATTTGATCAGAAGGGTTTTTATTAAAAATTTAAAACCCCAACCCTTTAAATTTAAAACCAAAAGTAAGCTTAAACCTTTTAAAGAATGTCAACTGGTTGTGGGATCCTTTTTCTTTTACTGTTTTACGTTAAGTCTTTTAAGCTTTTAGTTCCACCCGTTGAAAAGTTTTTGTCAACAGGGTTTGTTATGTGATAAAAAAAAATTGCAGCCCTTATTTGCTATAGTGTTTTTTTCCCCATTGGTGGTTTGTTAAGCTAGGAAAATTTGGCAGGTTTGTTGGGAAAAGGGGGGAAAAATATACGGAAATCGCTACGGGGTCAAGGGTTAGTCCCCTTTCTCAACTTTTAAACTAGAGTGTTTTTTTCAAATTTATGTAGAAAAAGTTTAAAATTTTATTTCTTATTTACAGAAAACCGGGTTTAAATTCCCCCTCGCAAAAGGGGTTACAAATCCAAACCAGGATTTAAGGGAAGGGGCCTTTCACCCCCCCTATTTAAATTTTAAAAAGTCGGGCAATTCAGGGGCCTCCCATTATAGATTTTCAAAAAATAAATAAAAAAAAATAAAAAATCCCCAAAAAAGGTTTGAAAAATACTCATTTTTTAAAATTTTAAAAAATCCCAAAACCCTCCAAAAAGGGGGGTTCACCCCCTCTAGAGCCTACCTTTCTTACCCCTGCCTCAAAAATGAAAATTTTCCGGTAGCCCGGACGGGGAAGACGGTCAAAAAATTTAATAACAGGTATTAAAAAGGGGAACTCCAAACCCAGCAAATATTTATAAAGGAACCAGTTAGGTTAGGTTGGGATCAAACCCCCAATTTCCCCCGGGCTATGGGCCCATCTGGGTTATTTTGAGAGTAGCTTTTTGGGACCAGGCAGCCACCAAAATTTAGCCTTTTACCCCCCACAACTGGTGTTTGGCCTTTAAAGCCCCTGTTACCCGGGAAGGAGTTTTAAAAATTTGTTTGCCCGCTAGTTTGAAACAGTCAGTATTCGAACCCCGGGGACATTCCACAAAAAGGCCCCACCCTTCAATCAGTTCCCCCTCATTTTTTCCCCGAGTCCCCGCCACCCTCCCCAAACCCTTGCCGACAATTTTTTTCCCCCAAATTGGTCCCCCTTTACAATGTCCCTTTTGTAAAAACATGTTTTTTTGGGAATTTTTTCCCGGAAATTTTTATACCAACAAAACCGGGAATTTTTATATTATGGGGGGGGGTTGGGGGGGCCACAAAGGGTGCTGGGGGGTAAAATTCCCCCCTCTAGATTTTTCTTTTAAGAAAGGGGGAAGGGGGGCGATACGAACCGTAATCTTTTTAAATTCGGGGGGTTTTTTAAATTAATAGGGATATTTGGGAATAGTCTTTGCCCGGTAAAAAACGGGGGGTTTTTAAAAATCAAATTATATTTAAAACACTTTAAATTTTTTAAAATTTTTTAAAAATTTTCCCTTTCGTTGTTTTTTGTGTTCGGGGATTTCCCCAAAAAGGGGAAAAACGGGGGTTCCCACATCAAATAATAGGGAGGTGGGTGACAGCTAAACCAAAGGTTTTTTAGAAAACATCGTCAAAAGTCCTAATGTCAAAATATTCAAAAAATAATACTATATTATAAAACCTATTGTTTCCGAAGGGTTGACTTTTAGTTAATTTCGGTTTATTTTTGGCAATTTAAAAACCCCTTCTAGGGTCCCCTTTAATCGCCCCCCCTACCGTAGGTGGGTAAAAATAATTTGGGGTCCTTTGGACCCCCCTGGAATTTGAAAAACCCTCCCCCCCTTTTGTTTAAACATTTTAATTTGGGAAAGTCCAAAAAAATTTTTTTGGGAGGGGGAAAGGGAAAATAAACAGGGAAATAGGGATGATTTAAAACTATTGTCAAAATTTGTTTGTAGTTTTCGAAAAAAACCTCTTTGGGAAACAAAAAAAAATTTTTCATTACTCCAGAAAAAGGTTTAATTTTTTTCAACAAAATTTGGGGTTTCACCTTTTTCTTGAAATTTGGTCATTAGGTAGCGGAATTCATTTGGAAAACCTTAAAGAAAGAAAAAAGTCTTAGTCAACCTGTTTTGATTCCCACATGACAATTATTAAAAATTTTGTTTTTTTTAGGTTATAAACATTACTGACAGAAAGGGAAAATTTACTTTCCAGCCCGGGTTTCCCCTCTAGGGGGGGCTATCAGCCTCTCTGGTGACCACAGCCGTCCCATGGGGGTTTTCTCTTTCCGAAAAAGGGGATGGCTGATAACACTTGATATTATTATTATTAGTGCAATGTGACTTTTTGATTAAAGGTCGCGCACAAAGGAATTTCTTTTCGAAAAAAGCAGCAGATTTAAGCTAGGATAAAATTTTTGGGGGAAAAAAAAGATTGCTAGGGACATTTTGCCCGACCCTTCAGCCTCTGCGGGGTTTTAAAATATTCCTAAAGGGGTTTTCCCCCAAAGTTTCCCTACCTACAGTACCCCCGTGGCTTTTTTTGGTGTGACTAATGCTCAAAAATGATTTTGACAGTCGGGCATTTATGAATATAGGTACCTAAATTTTGCTGTCAAAAGTGGACAGCTGGTAAATAAAGGTTTTTGCAGTTTCATTGGGTTTGGAAATGTATACAAATTTTGGTTTGGGTAACTTTTAAAAAACCGTCAGCTGTCATTTCAAAAACCAAAGAAGCCGGGGGGCTACTGTAGCTCTTTTTTTACATCGAAAAAACTTTGTTCTTATTGTATAAACCATTCCCTCATCTTTAAAATTGCTTTTTTTGTTATTTGTAATAATAATAATAATAATTAAAAATAATTTAAATAAAAATAATAATTTAAAAATTAAAAATAATAATTTAACTTTTTAAAAGCCCACGGGTTTTAAAACTACCGCCTTTTTTTTCACCTAAACCCAACCAATTTAAAATTTAAAATTTTAAAAGAATAATATAAAGAAAACAACACAATTTAAAGAAAAAAGAAAAAATAGAGAAAAATAACATTTTTAAAACCCGTTATTAATTTAACCAAAAATAAATTAAATTTACACAAACCAAAAAAGAAGGTGTGTAAAAGTCTCAAATTCATAATTTTATGGTTTTCAACCCCAAATTTTGTGAAAATTTTAATTTTTTTATTTTTTTATTTTTTTTATTATGATTTTTTTTTATTATTATTTTATTATTTTTTATTATTATTATTGCAACCCCGGTTCTTACTACCCCCTTGGGTTATTCGCACTTACGCTAATGTGTAATGGTAGGGTGATTGTGAGATTGGGAAAAGAAGGACCCTCGGGTTTAAAGGGGTTCCCGAACCCCGGTGGAGGCCTGGCATTCCCCACATTTTACAAAAGTATTTGGGCAGAGGGGAAAGGGAAGGGGTTTTGGGAAATTTAGATAAAAACTGTGCCGGACCCCAGGATTGAAAACCCCCGGGGCCCCCAGATTTGAAATTGAAAACCCCTTTCCCCTAACCACCCGGTCACCCGGAATTTGTACAGTTCCCTGATCGAGCAGGGTATGTCCAATCCCCTTTTAAAATGTCCTTTTCCCCAAGACAGTTCAAAAAATTTGGGGCCCAAAATTTGTTAAATTATTTAATTAAATGAACGACTCCCCAAAATTCATTTTCTTTTAAACCCCCGGGGGTCTTTCTTCCCGGTTTGGGGTTTTTATACGCCTATGTTTTAATTACGCTAAAGGGGGGAGGGAAATTTTTTAGGTTATTTTAAAAGGAAGTTAAAACCCCCATTTTTCGTAGAGGGCGAATTTGGAAAAACCCTTTTGGAAAAAAAAACCCCTTTAGTACAACCCCCCCTTGATTGAACCCGATCACCCAGTTATTAGATTATAGTTTTCCCCTAGAGGGAGCGCGTTTAGAACCCAAAGTGGGGGGCAGCTCTTTTCGTTGCCCAATTCAGAAATTGGGGAAAAAAATTTTTCCCGGGTTTTGAAACATGAAAAAATTTTGAAAAAACGGGGGTTTGGGGCTTTAAGTTTAAACTAACTTTTTTAAAGGGTTTTTGGGAACAGAAAAGGTTTTCGTTCACTAAAAGGACAGAGTTTAAATTCCCTGTTGAGCCCGTTTTTTTGAGATTTGGGCAAGCGGGAAAATGAAAGTTAGCGGAGGGGAGGAAGTTTCGGCCGGGGTTTGGGCCCTGGGACGGAAATCCAGTTCCCCCAGCGACGAGCCGGACTCTACCCGGGCTAAACGACCCTTTTAGGGCCCTTTTAGGGGGGGAGGGTCAACCAAAACACACACAACCCCGTGACCTCCCCCCCAACTAATCAAACCCCCTTTGCTTACCGGTCGAAGGGAACTCAAAAATTAAAACTTGGTTCGAACCAAGTAGATTTGGGGAAAAATTTCCAAAAAATTCCCTTTTTACAACAAACCTGAAGAATTTAAATGGGGTTTTAAAAAAAATTTATACAAGGGGAAAAAAACAATTATGGTATTTTAATAAAATTTTGGGAAAAAAAAAAATGGGGCCAAAAAAAACAAATGAGCGGGATTACGGGCAAAACTTTAAAATCGTATCTAGGGGTCATTGACCTTTAAAGGGTGGGAGGGTTAGTCAAAGGGGGGGAAGGAGATGTTTTAAAATACCAGGGGATTAAATCTATCTCTTCCAAAAGTGTGCCAAAAAATTTAATTATCCTACCTTTTGGTTAAAATTGAAAATTTTTAAAAGTGTAAAATGATTATTTTTCATAAATGTATAATTTAAATTTTCTTAAAATTTTTTTTTAAATAAACTTAAATTGGGAGTGTTTGTCTGTAAGCGATTGTGGGCCCCAAAGAATTTGGATAAGAAAAATTAATTTTCAAGGAAACCGACTTTAGCTCGATAGATGAGGCGGTAAAACACAAATCTAGCAAAAAAAAAAAACAAAGATTAAAATATTCCCCTCAAAATTTTATCGCACCCGAAACAGAAGTGGGAAAGGCCCCACACAGTTGTAAGCCCAAAACAAAGCCCCTAATTTACCCCCCCAAATTCCCTTTTTTGTTTCTTTCGGGCCCGCCCAGTGTAGTTTATTTATGGCCCTTCTCCCAAAAGTTCTTTTTTGAGCTCGAAGGTTTGTTCTTTAGGAAGAAAAAGATGGGGGTGCAAAAAAAAAAAAAACAGATTTGGAAGAGAAGACAAATTAGGAGGGGGGAGTTTTGACTTTTTTTCGATTAACGCTTCCATTTTAATATAAATACATTTTAAATTAAAAAATAAAACCTAGATAGAAAATTTTTCTTAAAACCCCACGCAAAAAAAAACTGGAAAAAAAACTTCAAAAAACTTCATTAAGGGGTTTTTTCACCAAAAAAAGCGTTGCCTTTGGGGGGGAAGCGGAGCTCAAGCCGCGGGGGGGCGCATGCGTAATGTAAGATGGTCAAGATGGGGATGGCAAAAATCTCCGGGGCGCAATCGGAAAAAAAAAAGCCCCGGGTCGTTGCAAGGCTTTTTTAATTTTAACCCTCCCCCCCAAACGGGGTAAATTTTTGGGTTTTAAGTGAAGCTCGAACCCCAAAAACTTTGTTCATCCAGGGCTGGTTTCGCAGGGGCCGATTTCATCCGATTTCCCGTTACTAGTTCGGCCTGAAACCTTAGCTTTTAAAGGGGGTGAGAAAAAAATCGTGTTTTTGCCAGTTTTTATGGGAAAATAATAAACCCAATACTCCAGCAGAAAATTTTAAAATTAATTGTATTCTCGGGGGTATCAACAGGTGTTTAAAAAGGGCCCTGAGCTTTTGGGGCATTATTTCCCAAAAAACCCTTTTTTTAAATGAAGAGGAAAGTTATTTATTACATTTTCCCGAAAAACCTTGACAGATATTCAAAAACATTTTTTGATCAAACCCTGGAAAGAAAAAAAAAAATTAAAATGTTTGTATTAGGCAATTTTTTTTTTTACCCTTTTGTCAAAAAAAGTTTTATCAATAAAAAATGCAAAAACACTGGCTTTTTTTTTCATGTCCAAAACCAAAACCAGCTTAAACGGTTTTTCCTTTTCCCAGATTTTAGGCCCATGTAAAAATGTTTTCGTTTAATCCCGAGATAAGATACTTATACAAAAAAATTTTACTTAAATAATTATTTTTAAAACCCCCTGGTTTCTAAAAAATGTATTTAAAAAATTAACTCAACCCCAAAATTTTTTATTGGCTTTTTTTTCAAAAAAATTTTTATTGCCTTTTTGATTTTAAAAAACATTTCTCTCTGAAAAAGATTTGTTTTTAAGGATTAATTTTTTCCATTCTTCTTCCAATTGGTTCAATACAAAAAAAGAGGGGGTATGTTCCAAAAAGGTTTTAATACAAGGAAAAAGGGTATGTTCCCTGGGCAAAAACAAGAAAGGGGGTGTATGTTCCCCTGGGGGCAATACAGAAAGGGGTTTTATGTTCTAGGGGCGGGGATTTTGAAAACCCGAAAAAACTTTTCCCGGGGGGCAAAGTTTTACCCCCCCAAAAGGGTTTTTTTCCCCATACACTGGAGGAAATGGGCCCTGTATTTGACGAGGAGGCAGCCCGGGCCCCACCATGGCCCAAAATTTAAAAAAAGCCCAAGCCTCCAAAGTGTGGAACAAAATTCTTTCCACAAATGTGACCGTGGGGTTTAAGAACCATATGCTTCATTGCTCAAACACTTTGTCCCGGGTGTACTTTGATGCAGGCCCCGTGTTTTGAAAAGACTTAAAATTCATATTGTTTTAAAGGGGGGTCTCATTTTAAAAATTTTTTGAATCGGTACATTGCCCAAAAAAAAAAACCTTTTCCCAAAAACATCTTTCCGGCCCCCGTGGTAAGGGGGCTTTCCTGCCTTTCAAGTCCCGAGGTTTGGTTTCCCGGTGGTTTTCCGGGGGATTTTTTATTTAAAGGGGAGTTTAAAAATTCTCCCTTTGGTTTTCCAGGGTTTTTGGTTAACCCGGGTCAAGTTAGGTTAAGATCCTCATTGGCTCCCAAACCCCGTCATATTTACCCATCACCCTCGCCATCCCTCATTTTTTAACACGAAAGGATAAAATTTGGGCGTCCCCTGGGCAAAAAACAGTAATTTAGTAAATGGATAAACTTTCCCCCCAAATTGGGGCTTCAGGGTGATTGGGCCCCTATTTTTTATTACTAAAAACCCAAAATCTTTTTAAAAAAAACTTTAAGTAGGTGGTGTTCAAAAAAATTTCAAGGACTATTTAAGATGTTTAAAATTTGAAATTTAAAGGGGGTTTTTTTTTTGTTTTAAATTTTTTTTAAAAAAAATTTTTGTGCCATTAAAATTATTTTTTTATGTACACTATTATATTGTACCGGGTTATAATCTTAACCAAAACCCAAAGACAGTAAATTTGCAATTAAAACTTCCCAAAATTTTTAACAGAATCATATGTTATTTTTTGGAAACCCACGGGTTTAACTTTTTTAACAAAATAAGCCCATTTATAAACGATTGGTTATTTACAAAATTTTGGATTCATAAGGTGATGATAAAATTCAATGAATCTTGGATAAGAAATTTAAAAGGAAAAGTTTAAATTTCTTTGGGTTTTATTTTTAAATTTGGGTCTGGTCCCCCCTTGGGGCAGGGGGGGACCTCTCCCCAAACCCCATTGACCCCCTGATAAATGGTCTGTAAACAAAAAGGGAAAACCTTAAAATTTAAACAAATTTTGGGGTTTGGGAAATTACTAATAAATTACCATTGCCCACTGCCTAATGGTCATGTCGAAAAAAGAACAACACATTTGGTTTTACTAGAAAATTTTGGTTTGGGAATTTATAACCTCATACTTACCATTGACCAAGGACCTCATGGTCATGTCGAAAGAACAACAGCACTAGGTTTTTACTAGAATTTTTTGGTTTGGGACTTTATAACCATTTAAAAAAACTTACTTAGGCTTTTTTTCAACAACAACAAAAATAAGGGGCCAAAATTTTGTTGTACTTTTTTTTAAAAAATAAATAAAATTGGGTGAAAAATTTTAATTACTTTTGATTTCATAAAAAAATGAATAATTAGTTTATTATTAAAATTTTTTTTTTGAAGGGGACCCATAAAAAATTTTTAAAACAAAGGTAAAGGGTTTTTTTTATTTATAATTTTTTAAATTTTTTTGTTTTAAACACCAAAAAAATACCAAAACCCTTTTATTTGGGAAAAAATTTTACTTTTGGCTATAAATAAACCTTTTTCCAGACCCTGGGTTTTGGTTGGGAAGGACAGTTTAACTTTATTTGTGGCCAACAATATTCACATTTTAGTAAATTTTTGTTTTCCCTTTTATAGGTATTGACGTATCTATCCAAAAATTTATAGCTACAGATTACATGACTTGCCCGTTGAATATAAATTAAAAATTTGGGTTTTGTAACCCTTTGTAACTAATTTTCCCGTTCTTCTACCAAAAATTTCTATAATTATATATTTTAAAAAAAAAAATTTTTAAATTTAAAATTTTTAAAAAATATTTTTTTTTTCGCCCTAGTTTCCCCATTGATTTTTATTTTGTTTTCCATAGTTTTTTATAATCTTATTACTGGGGCTATTTAAAAAAAATAGCTTGATATTCCATTCCTATATGTGGGGAGAGGGTGTATTTTATTTTTGGGGGTGTCGAAATTTTTGGAAACATGGTCAAAATATTTTAGTGTTTAAAAAAAATATCAAAATACCTTTGGGTTGTAAATGTACAACATTTTTAGAACTTAATGCCTCATCCCACTTCAGAGAGAG